>OENM01001553.1:2912-31824 GCA_900239745.1 Rotaria magnacalcarata | reverse complement strand
GTATTAATCACAACGAATGCAAAGTGAGATTATAGAACAACCTAATTCATATGTTTGAATTGACGTCCATTAGCATCAATGCACTTTTGAAGTCTTTTTTTCTTGAACAGATCAGAATTTAAGAATGTATTCACTTCGCTTATGATGAAGTCTTATTGTTTGTCTATAAGAGAGTATAAATAGATGAACAAAAGTTTATTAAAAACATTCTGAAACAATCCTATAGTATTTTGTAGGATCTGTAACAAGTAAAAAATCCTTGTTGACGTTGGTCTTAATATATAGGACAATAGTTTGTTCATGGTTTCTTTATGAAAAACAACTTTAAGTAAGCCTCTATCACTGGTAAAAATATCAGCTCATTTGGTCGACATCTAGCGGAGATATTTTAATTTCTTATCGGGGTGTTATTTATGAAACACCCTGTATTTATATATATACATGTATATATCGAGGGTTTGGAAAAAAAGAGAAATATAAGGGCAGAATAAAGAATGACCTGAGATAGCTCAGATCAAAGAAAAGAAAGAAAAACATAACAAGGATTAGCCGCTAACATCCACGAAGAAAAATGGTTATATTAATAGCGCTCAAGCATGCAATAAAACAAATTTTCATACATATTTATCAGATGATTTTATTATTATTTTTTGCATACATTGTTTGATGCCCTTCTAGTAGTCTCTTTAGAAATGATAACGCAAACATTTAAGACTTATTCTTGCAATTCTAGCTGTACCAGTCTGATAAAATAGCTGGTACCAAAAGGAATAGCATCATCGTTGAAGTTATATGTTGGTGAATGAAGTTTGCCGAACTCATTTCCATTTCCTACGATAATATAAGCACCTGGTCTTTGCTCTAGCATACTAGCGAAATCTTCGGCACCCATTGTCGGCGCTAAGTTTCCATTCACATTTTGTGTACCTACGAGACTTTCAGCTGCTCTAATTGCCTTTTCTGTACATTGAACATGATTGACTAATGGAATTCCTTCTCGCTTGTACTCTACTTCAGCTGTACATCCAAAGTTATTTGCCATGCCATAAGCCAATTCTGTCATACGTCGTTCTATTGTATTTCGTACTTCATTGGTAAAACTACGAGCAGTGCCACCGATACGAATTTCCGATGGTAAAACATTTAATGAGCCAAAAGATCCGCTGTGAATTGCACCGACACTAATTACGGCTGTGTCTATCGGTGAAATGTTACGACTAACAATTGTTTGCAATGATAAAAGGAATTGTGCCAGTACTACTGTGACATCAGTAGCTAAATGGGGTGCAGCACCATGACCACCGGTACCTCGAAAAATAACAGTCCAAGTATCTGCTGCTGCCATCATTGGACCCGGTCGAATCGCAAATTGACCAATTCCTATGTGAGGCCAATTATGTTGTCCGTAGATGGCATCCATCGGAAATCGATCAAATAGTTTATCTGCAATCATACGAATTGCACCATCGAGTTTTTCTTCTGCTGGTTGAAAAACAAAATACACAATTCCACAGAATGAATCTCGATTTTCTGCTAGATATTTAGCAGCACCAAGTAACATCGTTGTGTGGCCATCGTGACCACACGCATGCATGACACCAGAATTCGTTGAAACATAGGGCAAATCATTTTTCTCAATCAGTTCCAAAGCATCCATATCAGCTCGCAAGCCAATAGAACGACTACCAGGAGTATTACTCGTTAACATACCTACTACACCCAGACCACCCACTCCTTCAGTGACAGTCACACCCCATTCTTTGAGTTTATTAGCAACCAGAGCGGCAGTTCGTATCTCGTTCATAGCTGTTTCTGGATGAGCATGAATGTCCTGACGGATGAGAGCCAGTTCTGGCTGCATCTTGCGTATTTCATTTAGAAGAGTTTCTTCCATTCCCTCAAAAATGTTATTATCTTCTCAAATGACTTACTGTTTAGAAGCAAACGCATGGAACACTGAGAAAGATAAAAAGATAAGAATGAAGAACAATATGCAAGTAATGAAATTGTCATTGACGAAAAGAGTTATCATTGGTAAATAGAAAATATGTAATGTACCGTATTGCTATGCTTTAGTGAATTCTTTCAAATTTTTGTATTCGAAAGTTAAATGTATCACTAATATATATATATATATATAGTCATTTACGCATCAAATGCTGCATGCTGTGGAAAACGAAGTGCATTGCTATTATTACCGGACTGACCAGTGTCTTCAACTGTTATACCGAAGATAGAATTCGGACAAAACACTTGTATTCGATTATGTGGAAAGAAGAGTTGAGCTGAACCATTACCAGACCGTCCAGATATGCCAACATATATGTTACGGTCCATATAATCATCAATAAGTCATTGTGTAATAGAATGTGATTATTCAGTTGATAAGGATTCAGACCTGCACCGTTGCCACCCTAATACAAATAGGAATATCATTAGGTAGTATTATCTCAAACAGTAACTTGTCGATTATAATGAAAACAAAAAAACAAAACACTTGGCATAATTTTAAAGTCTTATTCGGTTCACACTCCTGATGAAAATAAAATTGTAATATTTTCTATTTGAAGGATGGTTCAGCCAATATTAGTTACAAAACATAACAATAGATTTTTTGGATCAAAATTGTAACACGTTCATTTTGAGTGTCAGCAACAATGATATTTTTCTTAGAATCAACCAATAGCATGCTTGTATAACTGAATTCATTTAATGTTGAACCGCGAGTACCATTTCCAGCTACTGTTTTGCCACTCTTTACATTTTTCCCCCAGAATTGAATTCATTGATTATCGCAGTCAGAAATAACGATATTTTCATTTTCATCTGCAAAAAACATCTGTAGGATTCGCTAGTTTATCCGCTGTTGTTTCACCGGTTCCATCTGGACAATATTTTTGAATACGATTATTAGCAATATATAAACGAAGATGAAAAACGGAACGGCTAAAAGATTGGGGTCACGGTCATGTCTTACCACTTGCATCTAGTACTTCTACTAATTTTCATGCTGTCAAGTCACATTAAATAAGTCGGACATAATAGATCTGAATATATTTGCCATTATTGGTGACACTTATCCTAAAAGATAGTTTATAAGAATTAAAATTCTGGCGGAATACGTTATCAGAAATTTTTGTGTTTTTTTAAGTGCTACATCGCTCTATACTTATCAAGACGATAAAATTAAGAAAAATGCCTTGTCATGGTGTGCGTGTATCGGATATGGACATAAATTAGAGTTCGAGTATAAAAGTTCAATTATGTACGATCAATAGCGACCTCTATAGTATAGTAATCTTCATCTTTGATCAAATCGAGTATATTCCACCAATATTAACAAATGAACGTTTACTACAAAAGAAGTCGTAATAGAGAGCAAATCATAGTACCTATTCATTTAAATCTAGTCATTCATCTCAATTTTGAGATGTTCTTTTAAGTACGAAAGTGAAAGAAATGACAACAAAAAATATTTCTCCAACTTCGAAAATTCATCATCGACGTAGTAAATTTAAAAAAAACAGTGAAAATACATCGCCAGCAAATCCTAGTGAATGGAGTAACTATGTCTTATTTTGATATTGAACAAGATTTATGTATTTTTTTTTCTAGCCATTAAATTTTGTATTATCGGTGCTGCTTGTTCAAATAAACAACTTCTATCTTCACTCGAAGATCGTTATGTATATGAATGTATTGACGATGAAAAAGAAACAATTCGTACATTAACCGAAACAAAAAATTTATTATCTCAACGTCAATTACGTATTTATGTTGTCGATTCATTTGACGATTGTATATTTCACTATTTAAAAGACAATGAAGATATTTATACGATTAGTTCTGAACTTGTATTATCATGTGCGGAAAAAGAAATTGTAAGAGCTAAACTTTTTTGTTTCTAAAATTATAATATAACATCATATCTTCAGGATATTCCTGTACCACGAAGGAATCGACCTCTCTATTGTCAACATTTATCTTCAGCTGTTATATGTTTTGTTGGCATTCGAAAAGATACACATGTAAGTTAATAATAATAAAAAATACGATTATTTTTTTTCTCGAATATTTGTTGTAGACGGAATTCAGTGATTTTGTTCATTATCTTGGTGGATCTGTTCGAAAAGATTATAGTGATCAAGTAACACATGTCATTTCACATGCAAATATCGGTGAAAAATATCTTGTAAGAATAGTTTTTTTGCCAATTAAAATACCTATTTGCCAATGTTTTAGACAGCATTTAACATGGAAAGAAGTGAAATTCTAACAGAAGAATGGCTTTTACGTTGTTGGCAAGAGCGAAACAATCGTCAATTTGATCCATTTGAATCAGAACTTATTCGAATATATCGAGCTAAACCATTACATAATCTTAATTTATTCTTTTTTGGTTTTAATAATGAAAATGAATTAGAACATTTACATACTTTAACTAATGAACATGGTAAATAGGCATTTTTTGCAGACATTTTTTCATAGAAAAAAAATGAATTTCTTTTCAGGTGGATTTATCACAACAGAAATGAGTGAAGCTTCACATATTGTTCTTTCGGACATGAACCTGTTTATATCGACTTATCCATCATATACACGAAAGCATCGACAATATATTGTTCACGTACAAGTAAGTAATAATTAACAAGGAATCAAACAAAAAATTCAGTTTATGTATCTGTAGTGGTTTTGGGAATGTTTGTGTTTAATGGGCAAAGCTGATGAATCAATATATACAGTTAATTTAACCAGTAATCAGTCAACAACATCAGATTCTTCATTACTTTTACAATCACCATCAACTCAATGCGAAAGTCCACTGCTTGATTCATCAATAAACACGACTGTTAAACGTAAACGTCGACAAAAACACTCGTATATCAATGAACAACAAATTGATCCAATTCCAAATTCAAAACGTTTCAATAGTAGTATGAATGAAAATGAAAATCTGTCAGATGAAAATATCATTGTAGAAAAATCACAAAATATTAAAAAAGATAATAAATATTTAATTGGAATGGAATTACGAGAAACGGAACGAAATTATGTTACGATGTTATCGAATATCATTCGAGTAAGTTCATAGATATTCTTGACGTTTGTCAAACTTTATTTTTCGGATAGATTTTCAAAACAGAAATGGAGAAAGATGATCGTCGGAATGGTCCCATACTTACAAAAGTTGAAAGTACACAAATATTTGGCAATATCGAAGAAATCTATCATTTACATTTATTAATTGCTGAACAACTCGATCGGGCTATCACTGAAGATGAATGCATTGGCTCTGTATTTTTAACTAATGTAAGTATGAAAATCTTTGGCAATAAAATACTTTTGTTTTTGCGTCGGTTTTTAGTCTGTTGAACTTTTACGTGTTTATCAACCTTATACAAAATTCTATGATAAAACTATTGAAGCAGTTCATACATTAGAAAAAAATAATTCTCGATTCTATGCTTATCTCAAAGTAGTTTTCTTTTTATTGAATATTTCTTTTTAAATCTATTTGCAAATAGATTTGCGAACATAAAACAGAGCTTGGTAAACAACATTTAGCCGATTTAATGATACGACCTATTCAACGTTTACCAAGTATATTATTGTTATTAGAACGCTTACTTAAATATACACCGGCTACACATGTTGATTATCAATTATTAATTGATTCGTTGGATAAACTACGTGAAATAGCAAAAAAATTAAATGACGAACGAGGAAAAACTGAAAAACATTTATCGATGTTTAATATTGTCAATAGCATTGATAATTGTCCAGTAAGAGAATGATATTTTGATGAAGTTCGAATTCGTAGTTTTGTTTTGATGAATTTTCAGCCCGAATTACTTGCTGCACATCGTGATTATATTGAAAAATTTCAAGTTATTGAACTTTCACAAGAATTAACAACAACACGAACACATTTAACTCTTTTTCTTTTTTCGGATTGTCTCGAAGTACGATTTCGATGAGCATAAAAATTTTATATTTTTCAAATATTTTTCCTCAGGTAACAAAATCACGTGTTAATATATGGAAAACACACGGAGTGAAAACATACAAACATATCGCACTTATTTCATTGTGTGATATTCGAAGTTTATTTGATATTAGTCCAGTTTCATTGACTATTGATGGTAAATTGATCCAACCAAAGTACTATTGGGATCATCTTTTTTTTTATTTTATTTTAAGAAACTGAACAATTTGGAATACTTTGTTCGATTGATGGCCAAGCGCGTCAACTTGTATTTCGTGTGATTAACGGAAATACGAATAGTAATAGTTCGAAATCTTATTTTACTGATTCGATGTCATCATTATCATCGATTTCGACATTATCGAATAGTAGTCATCATGGAAATAATAAAACCGATGTACTTTATCATCTAGCGAAAGCTATTTCCGATGATCGATGCTTACTGGATAAAGTAAATTAGCTTTTAGATTTCAAGAAAAATAAGAAGATAATTTTCATATTTTAGTCTTCACTAATTCAAACCATTACGAATTCGAATAATAATCATCATATGTATTGTTCTCAGACGTCACTTGAGAATTCCGAAATTGATTCAGGTTTACGTTCGACCAGTAGTTTGAATTTATTAGGTTTAGCACTCAAACGGTAAGAAAATAGTTTTTCTTGAATTACTTACTATTACATTCATTCGAATTTTAGTGGCCTTCACAAAGCAAATAAACGATTAAGTCGAGCGTTTTCATTCAGTCCCGAGCCCAATAAACATTTGACGAAAAAGATTAATAGCCCAATACATTCATTACAAGACGAATGGTCGAATAGGAGCGTATTATCAAGACAAGTAAGTGTTCGATAGTTAAATGCTCGACTGATTTAACTTCTTAAATGAAAATTCTGTATATTTAGGATTCGTTTATCAAAACTGATCATCATTTATGTTCTTCACCATTCATGCAATCCATCCAAGAACGTAAGTTTATGACTTATTACTTTTCTCTCTATTCATTTGATTTCTATACTTTTAGAATGAATGTTTAACAAGCTCAATAATCTGCTTTCTTTTCCGCTATTTTATGTCTGATATCTTTCACCTCTCTCTGTACATCAGTAACCTGTTCTTCAATAGTACTTTAATGTGTGTGTGTGTGTTTTCTTACGGACTGCAATCATGAAAATAGGTTCGCTTTTACGGCTGATAAACAAAATCTTTTTTTTCGCTCAAAACAGAAAGCTCAATTTATTTTTCGTTTTTCGGAATAATCTTCCAGAATACTGTTTCGGTTAGTGTTATGTTACCCTTTTTTCTCTCTCTGTGTATTTATCAGATGTGCTCCACAATAAGAACTGTCAATCGACGACGAAAAAGAACATAGTGCAATCTCTATGACAGATACATGACTCATACCCTCAATTGCATCATATTAGTGACATGACTGTATAAATTGACATACATAGAAATAGATTTTCTTACGAATTATTTTCAGATCATGGCAACATCCGACAATACCGTCGATATTAAACTGCAGAATTTAAAAGTCGAAGAATCGACTACGCCGAAACCGGAAGCAACCAACGCTGCCACTACGGAAAAAGTGACTAAACCAAAAAAAGAAAAGTCTAAGCAGGAAAAGCCCAAGCAAGAAAAACCTAAACAGGAAAAGGAAAAGCCCAAGCAAGAAAAACCTCAAGCTGCTGATGAAGCACCCGCAGAAGTACTGGATTATAATCGATCGCCTGAAGAAATTGAAAAGGCGTTGGAAGAATGGTCTAAGAAACCATCGACAGTGAATAAACGACAACCTGACGAAAAAATGTAAGAAATAACTCGGTAATCGTTTAATATATTGTAAAACACGATCGTCGAGGAAGGTTTAAAGTTCATAGAGTACGAATTATTTTCAGAATAGGTACTAACTGTAACATGTTTCCCATTTGAATCCCACACGTAGTTCATTAACAGTTTAATTATTATTATTTCTTCATAGACTGCCGAAACCTGATGCTCGAAATATCATGATAACAAGTGCTTTACCATACGTCAATAATGTTCCTCATTTGGGTAATCTTGTTGGTTCTTTACTAAGCGCTGATGTTTTTGCTCGGTAAAATCAAATGAATTTCTATTTATTCGTTGTATTTTAGCGTAAAATTTTTAGGTATTGTCGATCGAGAAATTACAATACCTTATTTATTTGTGGTACTGACGAATATGGTACAGCTACTGAAACAAAAGCACTGGAAGAAAAATGTACACCAAGAGAAATCTGTGACAAATATTATGCATTGCATAGAAAGATTTATGATTGGTTTCAATTAGAATTTGATTTTTTTGGACGAACATCTACACAAAAGCAAACTGAGTAGGATTTTCAGCGTTGAATGAAAACTATTTATTTATGTGTGTTTATTTTAGAATTTCTCAAGATATTTTTTGGAAATTACACAAACGAAATCTTATTTCTAAGAATACTGTTGAACAATTATTTTGTGAAACTTGTCAACGGTAAAAACTTTTTTTTTTCTTATTCAGCAGTCATGTCATAGACCTCTATGTTTTTTAGTTTTCTAGCAGATCGTTATGTAGCCGGTACTTGCCCAGATCCGGCTTGCAAATACGTTGATGCTCGTGGCGATCAATGTGATAAATGTGGAAAATTAATTAACGCGGTTGAGCTTGTTGAGCCTAAATGTCAAATTTGTCGTTCAACACCACAAATAAGAAAATCTGAACATCTATTCCTTGATTTACCAACGGTACAAAAATCGATTATCTTATTTATATCTATCTTCTTTTTGTTTTTTTATTTAGTTATCACCTGATGTTCAATCATGGTTTCAAAACTCAAGCAAGACTGGCCATTGGACAAATACAGCAAGTGCAATCACTGAAGCTTGGCTTAAAAAAGGTCTAGAAGCGCGCTGTATTACACGTGATCTTAAATGGGGAACCCCAGTACCTTTGGAAGGTTATACAGATAAAGTAATCGTCATCACCTTGACGTTTTTTACATGTATAAATCATTATTTTTCTAAAGGTTTTCTATGTATGGTTTGATGCACCCATTGGTTATATATCCATTACAGCAAATTATACCGATGAATGGGAAAAATGGTGGAAACAACCGGATCAAGTAAGATCAATGATTTAGTTCGTAAAAATAAATCTGAATTTTCGAAATATAATTTTAGGTTTCATTATTTCAATTTATGGCTAAAGATAATGTACCATTTCATTCCGTTATCTTTCCAGCTTGTCTCTTGGGAACACAAGATAATTATACAGTAGTAAATAATCTTTCTGGCATAGGTATTTATCGATTCTTTTTCTTTCTTCCAATTAGAGTCATCTGCCTTTTATATTTAAGATTATCTCAATTATGAAGATTCAAAATTTTCTAAAAGTCGTGGTATTGGTGTGTTTGGTGATCATGCACAAACTACAGAAATTCCTTCGGATATTTGGAGATTTTATCTTATGTATGTTCGACCGGAAACACAAGTTAGAAATTTCTTTTGATCCTTAAAAAATATTTTTTTTAACTATTATTATAGGATAGTGTATTTTCATGGGCTGATTTAATGTCAAAGAATAATTCCGAATTATTGAATAATTTAGGCAACTTCATTAATCGGTAAATAGATTGTTTTTTCAAAAACAAAAAATTAACATCACTCGTTCTCCTGTTATTAGAGCTATTGCTTTTTGCGAAAAAAATTTTGGTGGTATAATTGGTGATGCTACTCAATTAGAGACAGAAATGGATCGAAAATTTGTTGCTCAAATTACTTATGAATTAAATGGTTATTTAGAAGCAATGGAAAAGACCAAGTAAATTAATGTTCTTGTTTTTTTTCTTCTCGCATATTGATTTTTATCGCCTAGACTTCGTGATGGTATTAAATGTGTTTTACGCATGTCTCGTTATGGTAATCAATTTTTACAAGCAAAAGAACCATGGAAACGATGTAAAGGTTCCGATGCTGAAAAGTAATAGTTTATTTTGTTGATTTTCATTCTACATGCTTCATCGAAAATATTTCGATTGATTTTAGACGCGATGCTGAAATCAGTATTACTCTTGCATTAAATCTCGTTTATCTACTTTCATCGGTTCTTCAACCATTTATGCCAACAACATCGGATGAAATTCGACAACAACTCAACATTCAAGAAACGGCTTATGCATTAGATAATGCATTTCGTTGCTATTTACCAGTCGGTCATACTATCGGCCAAGCTCGACCATTATTTAAACGTGTGGAACAGGCTTCGATCGATGAATATCGTTTACGTTTTTCAGGTCAAAGATAATAACCGTCGTCAAAATCTTTGTTGTGTTTCGTTTGTTATTGATGTCATTCTTATTTAACTTTAAAAAAAAAAGAATAAAAATTCGTGACCTACATTAATCTAGCACAAGAAAAAACAGCATCTATTTAGTGCATACAAGTGCGTCAAAATTTTTGTGATACAATATTTTTTATTGGCCCGAAGAACGTTAAATCAGATTTTTAGTTCAATCCACATTGATAAATAGAACTTTGCGGTTAATCATGTATTTTTGTAAAAAGAACGTACAAACTGCGCTACATATGAAGAGAATTTATCTAATATGGGATTTCTATTTATTCTATAGTACTAACGACAAATTTTTTATCAATTAACTAAAGTGAGACATGTTTGTTATGGGTCAGGTGTGGAATTGTACTAATCTACCAACGTAAGAGAAGTGATTTATGTTGACTAAGTCCAAACGCCATAGCAGTAAAACCGACGAGTGAACCAACAGTACGAACAAGATGAAGTGAAGTCCATTTGTCAAGTAATTTCTTTTGTGTAGCAGAATCAATTTGACTTTCGCTTCCTGCTTGAATACGTTTATTATCGTTAATAATACGGAGATTGGTTGGAAGCATACAAATAACAGTATAAGGAATAATGCCAATAAATATGGTTCCAGCAGCGATCCATAAATTACGATCAGATGGTGCACGGACAATGCGAGTTCCATGTAAAACGCCTGCTACACCAGCTATTACAGCTAAACTAGCCTGCGATACAGCTGCTCGTTCGTACATGTAGGGAAAAAATCGCCATTGTATATCACCGCCGATTGCTCGCATAGCCGGTACTTCACCAATAGTCATATATAACGCTGTGCCAGCAAATAGTCCCGCGGAGAGAACAGCTACTTTATCAAGATGATCGAGAATGGAAACTGCTGTTGATGACATAGTCAAAAATCTTCAATAAAGAATAAGACTTTAAATTTATTCATTTTCATTATAAACAAGCATAAAGAAAAGAAAAAAAAACACAACAAACTACATTGCATCAGATAATCATTATGACGAGAACAACAACTACAAATATGCAGAATAAGAAAAAAAAATAATAACGACGACGATGATAGGAGAAAGAAATTGACTAATCATATCTGACACTCGTTTTTCTGAGAAAATTCTTTCTTAAATCAATCGTTCTTCTGGTGGCGGTTTTAAGATCATACTGAATTCTACGCGTGAACTTTGACCATTTTCATTTAATGCCGGCCGGTATGTGCCACGCGATCGTCGACTCTCACGAATACGACCAATGATGACCGTGAATAGAATAATTACTAACAATAATAGTACAGCGACACCAGGCCATATAACATAATGATAGGAAAATTCCCATGCAGCGAGAAATTTCTAAAATCAAAACAAAAAATGTAGTCTTTCATACGGAAACAAAATCTCATTCTCTCTACCTTGCTTTCACAATGAAATCCAGTAAAAGTTTTTGAACACCCACACATATATCCACCGATTAGATCAATACAACTTCCATTATTTTGACATGGATTACTAAGACATTCATTGATTGGTGTCGTACATGCTTCATCTTCAAAACCTATTTTTTTAAATTAATAAGCTCAATGAAAATTATTCGAAAACATTCTTCTTTCAAACTTTACCTGTTCCTGTACAATTACAAAGAAATCCTCGGTCACTATCTAATTTACAAGTGCCATTATTTTTACATGGTGTTGATTCGCATGTTGGAAATTCACAATGTGTACCTGAATAAATAGAGAACAAAAAACGTAAACTTTGCTTTTAAATAATTAATTTTATTTTCACACACCTATAAAATGTGACGAACAGTTACAATAGTATTGTTCACCGTTGGTTCGACATTGCCCATTGTTACGACATGGCGTATGTTCTAAACAAGTATGTTTTTGTTCACAATGTGTTCCCAGATAATTTTCTCCACAATCACATTTATAACCACCCGGATAATTCCGGCATGTACCATTATTTAAGCATATATTTGCTTTATTCATAGTACATTCGTCTATGTCATATTGACATGTATCTCCGTGCCATTGTTTTGTACATAAACATTTCGCTACTCGATTTGGTAATCTCTGACAGGTACCGTCGTGTTGACAACTCAGTTTTAAACATAAATCAATTTCACACCGTTGGCCACTATAACCATCTTGACATTGACATTCAGTTTCAGGATTATCAACATAAAGATTTAAACTTTTTCTAATGCATTTACCATTATTTTGGCAAGGTTTTAAATGACCAAAACAAGTTTCATCCAGTGACATAGAACAATGTGAACCAATATAGTTATTAGTACAATTACATTCATAACCATTGATTAAATCTTTACAAATACCACCATTTGCACATGGAGAAGATGAACATTCATCAATATTTTCTTCACAACTAAAATTCGGCATAAAACCAAATCTCATTAAATTTTTATTCTAAGCTACCGATGAATTTGTAAAGAGTAACTCTATGATAGCACGACTCGCTGACTTCTTTTCTTTCTTTCTTTTTTTAAATATTAATTTGCTATTATTCATGATTGATGAAAATCATTCCTTGCGGTCGATGCCATGATGCCATGATCTCATACTTACTAACAACTCGAATGAATCGAGATATAGACATGTTTGCGAATTCGCCTACGGTCATTTCACGTCTAATGGTACCGAAGCTAAGTAGCCAAAGGTACTCATTAGAAGAGACTAAATTAAGTAAAGAAGACGAAAAAAAGTCTATTGACCAAAGTACACAATTAAGAATACTAAATTTGATTCAGATAGAATCAATAGCAAAGGCAAAATACATCGATGATATAGAATATAAATCATACGTTTCATTTTCTTTCAATTAAAATTTTTCTTTTTACAGTTACGTAAAACTATTGAACGTTTCGCAATCTATACAGCTGTGTTACTACCGATGAAACTAATGTGTCTAGTCGTAATTGTAAAAAAATAATAGCAACAGCTGTGACGAATAACTAATTAGAAGAAAAAAAAAGAACTTACTATTTTCCATTGAATCCTTGATTACATTTGCATGTATAATACCCATCAAGATGATCTTCACAAATACTATGTTCTTTCGAACAATTATTTCCTTGTTGACACTCATCGATATTTTTATGACAATAATCACCTTCCCATCCACGATTGCACGAACATTTTCCATGATCAAAATCAGGAATGCATTGTCCATTAGTACAATTTAAATTTTCACATACATTATTAAATGTACAATTATTAATTTGTACATTTTCAATTTGTTCTACATGAATATTATTACTACGTGTATCATTGTCAATCAATGTGTCATTATAAAATGGTATATAAAGATTTTCACCCAATAAAACATGTTCTAAACAACCACGAAAACCATTGCCAAGGATTATTTCAATTTGATTATTTAATACGAATATGTCCTCAAATGTAATATTAATTGTGTATGTATATAAATGATTGAATATTAATGTTGAATCATTTGACCATTGAAAATGAAATGTTCGCCATGGCTCCAATGTTTGATTATTGAATTCAATTAATAAATCATGATTTGATATTGAATCACGATAAATGAAATTTTCTTCCGATAGATATAGAGAAAAATAATTTAAATTTAATAAATTTCTTATTGTTAATAGATGTGCTGATTGTGAATTCGCACGTAAACGAAATGATAGTTCATTGGATAATATTGAACTATAATTTAATGCACCAAGCAAGTGGCTTGTATTGCCTTCGAATGTTCCTGTGGCTAAACATTCTTGATTATTATCGATTGTTTTACAAATAAATCCATTTGGACAAAGACTACTGTTATTATAATGACATAGATCTATTTGCGAACAATTTTGACCGAACCAATTTGATTCACATTGACATCTGATGAATTTTGGAAAGAAGAGAAGAAAAAAATATAATATTAAGATACAGTTTAGCAGATAATTTGTATTTATCATATGGAATGTGTGTATGTATGACGCCAAAAAAATAAAAAGAAATTAAAAAAAAGAAGAAAGAAAGAAACTATGTCGACACACAGATTTGAACTTTTCGACCAAAATGAACGAAGAGAAAGAGAAAATAGGATTGCATTGTGACCGCCGTTCTGTCTTACCTTTCCTATTCTATTATAGTACAGTACAGAGAAGAGAAAGAAAAATGGGTCGCCTTTTAGTCATGAGAAGTTAGACGTACAATAGAGGTGACACGAGAGAAAAGGACAGTGGCATAGTTGTGATTGTGTACACATGGTACTTAACCTAGAGGATGAATTTATCCACTCAAGGTTCAGAAGCTCATCACACATAGAAAAAAATTGTATTGAAGTGCGCCACTTGAACTAACTCAAAATGTCTTTCTGTTTATTCATCAAGTGTACTACACGTTGGAGTTTGTCTACAGTTATGTACTAATGAAAGTTTCGCTTACATATATTCCTGCGAATTTGTTACAAGACATTGACCTTGATTTTGACATGGACTTATTGGATAGCATGGATTCGTTTCTAATTTTTTCATATTTAAAATTGTCATGTTGAAATCTTTGTTGGGTTCAGTTGTATTTACAAGTGAAATTAATTGATTATTAATTCGTAGATCTTGAAACCAACCATCTAAAGATCCATATGGAATCAGCTGAAGTTTATTGGGCATTATTTTATTGTTGATTGTTGTTAAAGATTCATTATGAATTCGATCAATAATCAGTCGATAATTATTTAAATCAAGTTGAATCTGATGTGGACGACCATCGTTTAATACTTGTTCATTGCGTAATTCATATTCCTGTGGATTATGTTCATTGTCAATAATAATCAAATGAAAACGACCATTGACTAATGTACCGAGAATTTTCGAGAATGGTCGATTTTGTGGAGTTAAATCCCGAGTAAATCGGTTTAGTTTCGACGATGATATCAACTGAAATAATGTTCCGTTCGATTGGCGTGTATTGAAAAAGAATGAAATATTTGATATCGATGATGCAAGTGAAATATCAATAAAACTTGTTTGATTAAATAATACAATAGGAGCAACTAAACGAGCAAGTTTTCGTGTGAGTAAAAAAAATCAATTAAAAAAATGTAAACGTACTTTTATCGCATTTTTCGCCGAAAAATGGCGATTGACATTGACATGTATGATAGAACCAATGGTCATGACATAATTCATGTTTTTGACAAACTGCAATCTTACAGGCATTAATTCTAAAAAAAAAGAAAAAATATTGATATGGAAATAACTATCAAAATTAAGAAATACTATTAATTTTAATTCAAAATGCTTTCAACCGTTTGCTTTGATATTACCTCAGGCGATTATAGCTGACGGTCGAACATGAATCTATTTAATTGAAACACTACTATACATCAAGATATGTCATGCGAACATTTATCCATTATTATAAGAATGAATATTAACATTTCAAAAGCAGTAACGAAGCCGGTCGCCTTCGGATAGGTTGCCATGACCTTGGCTAGCTAACTTTTATTTTTCAGAAACGATAATAAAATTGAACTCCAATGATTTCTATCAATATAGTTGACTTTTAATGAACAATAAATATTTACCTTTCACAACCCAATGTTCTATATTCATCTAATTTCACTAATTTGTCAGTCAATAGAATCGAATATGCTTGATTATAGTTAACTTCAATTTGCCGAACACAACCAGAATAATTTCCAGAACCGAAGATAATTTCTCGTTGAAGCTCATATTCAAGCGAAGGACCCAATACATAAAATCTTTGTGACATAGAAGTTTCGCCAACGCGTACATCAATCCATAGATGAAATACTTCAACAATAATCATTACCCATCGCTCTTGATTATCAATGAATGTTGATAACACTATTCTATTATCTAAATTAGTGACTATTCGATTATTAATGAGTTCTTGCCGAAAGCGTTCTCCAATTGATAGAAGTGAAACTCGATTTAATGTTGTGCGAAATTCATATTGAATACGCATAGGCAATAATGTATAACTATAAGGTAATATTTTTGATATATCTATTAATGAATTTCGTAATTGAAATGACGACGAAGTACTTGTTCGTGATATTAAAGATTTATGAGTTGGATTTTGTCGACGATCACAATTATAACCATACCAGCCAGTTTTACATTGACATTTGTAACCATTGATTAAATCAAAGCATTCACCGTTTGACGAACAAGGTCTTGTATAACATTCATCGATATTTATTTCACAGAAGAGACCTGTGTAACCAGGTAAACATACACATTCAATTGTATGATTACTTATTTGACATAGACCACCATTTAGACATAGACTTCTATTTGATTGTGTTCGACATAGATCAATGGATTTTTCACAATAAATTCCTTTATAACTAAATGGACATTGGCATTGAAATGTATTGTTTATATAATCATTGCACCGGCCATTATTTTGACAGGGTTGAGACAAACATGGTGTTTGATAAATTTCGCAATTATTACCTGCATAACTTGATGAACAGTAACATTTATATTTATTATTATTACTTTCACGTTGACATTGACCATTATTTAAACAAGGATTACTTTCACATGGATCAATTAGATCTTGACAATAGATACCCTTTGAGTTTGTTGGACATAGACATGTAAATTTATTTAAGTTCGATATACATGTACCATTGTTATAGCATGGTTGACTTGAACAAAGATCTATCTCGTTAAGACAATCAGGACCAGACCAACCGGGTGGACAATAACAACGATAATTGGTTGAATTTGACCAAAAACATGTACCACCATTACGACAATTACAAATAGATTTCGATTCAAGAGCATCATCAACACAAGATATTAAATCTAAATGAAACAGACGAAGGTCTTATTTATACCCCGTTGCTCAGTATTGTAGTTCGATTATTCAGAAACAAGCGACATTCTTTAGAAACTTCTGACTCACTTGAAGGACAATCGCATTGATCTGTTGTTTTCTCTTTGAGACATAAAAAATATGTATCAAGCATACGATCTTGTTCGGTTCTGCACTTCGATGTTGATAAGAGAGTGATTTGTTTTAATTTTTCTGTATCATTAGCAATACATTGATATGGATCGGCACATTTTAATGATAGATTTTTTTGTTGCAACCGTTGACAATCCGCTGGAGAATATTCACAACGTTTACCTACGAATAAAAATGAGAAATAAATGATGATATGAAGTTCGATTTAAATCATACCATAATAATCGGTAGGACATTGACAATGAAAACCACCATTATAATTATGGCATGTTCCATTGTTCATACATGGATTCGATACACATTCGTCAATATCATATTGACAAACATCGCCTGTATACGACGATAAACAGTGGCATTGAAAACCATTTATCTATTCAAATTTGATGTTTTTCTATTAAAAAAAATTTCCAGTCAGAAAAACATACTTTACTAATACACGCGCCATTACGATTGCAAGGTTGTGATTGACAATAATCCATAGTTTTGGTACATTTTGAACCAACCCAACCCGTTGGACAATAACATCGATATGAACCGATTTCATTCGTACATCTTTCAACGCAAAAGAAAACAAGACTTTTCAAGAGCCCGTATTTGATTTAATTAAATAACTTACGTTCCACCATTTCGACACTTCGATGGAAAAACTGCACATTCATCAATATCTACATCACATAGAACACCTGTATATGTCGATGGACATATACAACGATAGTGACCGCCTTTCAAATTGTAACAGGTGGCATTCGAATAACACGGTGATGAATGGCATGGACTTTCTTCAACACATATACCATCGGCATCTAAGTAAAGAAAGCACGAAATCTTTACTAACAAAATTTAATCACTAATTTCGTTATACTTCGTTTAAAATTTGGATTACATTGACAATCAAACGAATTTAAACCATCCACGCAATGTGTATTATTTTTCGGACAAACAATACTCTCACAATCATTGATGTTTGTTTCACATCGATGACCCGTAAAACCTGCTCGACATGTACATCGAAAAACAACATTGTCACTTTCAAGAATCGGATGACATTTTACAGCATCATTTAAGCATGGTTCAGATAAACATGGATCAAGTATCTAAAGAAATTTATCAACTGTTTTGTTTTTTTGTTAAACGCAAACATATTGTTGACTATGAATCATGCTTAAGCGTCTCCTCCCCTCCTGTCACAGATGTTGCTGTAGAATGATCAAAGAGCTAATGTCTTTTCTATCGATCGATCAGATATTTGCCCTGAGAAAATTGATCATCTGACCGTCTTGATTGACTTTAGTAATTGTTTTCTCGTATTATTCATCATACCATTTCACAATTTTGTCCACCAAATGTATCAAGACAATCACATTTATACGTTCCCGGTAGATTAATACAAGCTCGTGCTGCTTTACACGGTTGTATTGTTTTACATTCATCAATATCTTCCGAGCAATCAATACCGGTCCAACCTGGATCTAAATATTAAAACGACAAATATTTGTTTTTCCCATTCACTATTCAATGATTGTAATCCTCATACCACAAACACAAGTATAACTATTTGGTGAATCAATACAACGACTATGTTTTGGACATGGACTTGATTGACATTCATCAATTTGATATTGACATCGATCACCAGCAAAGCCTAGAAAAAATATTGATATTAATCAATACTATGGACTTAGGAGAAAATGATTAACTCTACCGGGTGGACAAACACATTGAGTAACATTCCTTAATAAGTCAACATAACAATCACCCTGATTTTGACAGTGATCATGTAAACAACGTACAGGTATTGTTTTCAAGCCACATTCTAAATCTATCATGAATAGAAAAATCATAAACTTCACTGCGGAAGTTCGATATTTTCCAACTCACCAGCAAATGGTCGACAGTCAAATATGTTAAAAAGTGGGCAATACTGTTCCGCATTATTCATCGACGTACATGTTCGATGTTCTAAAAATTCCATAGAAAATGTTTGATGTTCTCTACAAAAAAAAACTCCATTGTTACTAACCACAGGTTTTAATATTAATTAAACAATCTTTAAATTTTGTATCAAAACCTGACAAAGGCAATAGACATGTAACATTCGCTTGTTGTTCATCGAGTAATACATTAACATTTAATTTTGTCTCCGAATTTTTAATCGGATAATCAACTAACGGTATTAACCGTGTTTCGTCGCCATTAAACGATATAAATACTTTGGATAAATGATCATCAAATGTTACATTAACATAATGCCATGTATCGATTTCATGATAATAATCAATGGCTGTTTTAAATTGATAATCGAAACTAGCCGAATCAGGTAATAATAAATTAAAATTTCCAAATTTATATTCAAGTTGTTCATTTTCATATGTATATAAAACATGTAGACGAAAGTCTTTTGTAATCAATCGAAAAAATTGGCTGTTCAATGGATGAATATGTTCAATATTAATTAAGTCAACATGAAGTAAGCATGTGCGATAACTGAAGGCGATACTTTTTGATGATATTTTATGTAATATTATAATGATAAATAAAAAATAATAATAAATTGAATTTTCTATAAGTTTACCTTGAAACATTTCAAGTTGTCTTTTTTATTTTTCTTTCCTTCGTCAATAATGACAACGCATGGGGACAATCGTCATCGTCTATATTCATTACAGAGATATACATGTCGAACAACGACGACAACGGACGGACAGGTCAATAGAAGCATTATTTGAAAACATCAAACAAACAAAACGAAAGAGAAAAAGAAAGAAAAGTGACTGACCTCGTTGAAATGAAGAGAGAGANAGAGAGAGAAGGAGGAGAATGACGAGGAAGTACATGTAGATACATTTATTTGACGTTTCAATTTCTTAGGTATACACAAGCTTGGTGAACGTGGGATATGAGATATGCTAACATTTGATAATCTCTTTTTAGTCTATCGAACTTAACATATCTACGTCAACAAGAACGTAAATAAAAGAAAAAACTAACACCGAGTAAAAATATTTTACATTGTAAACCAAAACGTTTTTTTTTTCTCATTAACCATGAATAACAAGTAATAATAGATCCATACGTGATTATCGTATCGTCTTTCACACTTGATTATACTATGTACGTTTTAATTGGATATTGCAGGAAGCATGTGCATGAATTTCAGGGTATGATTGATGAGTAAATGATAAAATAATTATTATGGTCGTATAGAATGCTGAAAATCATTTGAATTTGAATGAATAACTATTCGTTAATGATGGGCGGAGTGAAATTTTAGTTTTGATATAGCAACGTTCACATGTATCATCGTTGGAAAAATTTTGCCAATTTAGAAAATCCTTTTGTTTTTGTTTGCTGACGCCAGCTATTATCTTTCGATTTGATGTGATTTATGTTTTATTAGAAGATATGAAAGAACATCATTTTCAAATGATATTGAGAGGCGAACAAACAGCAGCTAATAGAGGATATTAAGCTTGTTTTCTTTACTAATCTCTTCAACAGTTAAGATTGACAAAACGAGATATTCGATACGTTTTATGAATTTAAAAAAGTCATTACTCGATGAGAGCTGACATTTATTCATTCGTTGAAAGTGGTCAACGATCAAAATGTGTATCAACCGAATATTTCAATTTACTCATTCATTGTTCAGCATAATTTTCTCTTCTAGTCTCATATTTGTTGCACTTAAATATAGATATCGATCTGCTTCTTCGTGATAATAACTTTTTTCTGTGCAATTTATTTAACATATGATTTTTTGTAGTCGATGTGTGCAGATAATTCGATATAGGTCTAATCTTCTTCACTTACGTGCTAAGATTGTTCGAACGAATCGATATCGGTGATAAACTGAATTTCGAATGGGGATCAAGCCAAAAGAATTTGAAAAATTTTACATTCATGATGTACTTCGTTGGAGTTAATCTGTAAAAAGTGAAATTTTGTTAAATTTCGATAGTTATTTCTAATGTTTGTGTCAACATAGATTTTTTCTTGATAGTTTCTTTTCGAAAAATTCTTACTAATTTGCCATGTCGAATCCTGTAGTCATAATTCTGTCGTACACTAACCGTGTAATGAGAAAAACATTTTTTGTTCTCTGGGAAGATGTATTTATGTTCCTCTAATTTCTGCTGTAAAAAAGTGGTAATGAATTGAAGGCCATTCAATTCAATCGATTGAATACAGTTAGTTTGCTGTCAATTATCGGCAGTCAATAATGAGTAACGAAACACTAGCAACCATTCATTTACCCAAGAAAAGAGTATTTTACGATGTTAATGATATATTGACACGTTGATCAAAATAACCGGAAATCAAGAAATTCGAATCCATAAGCGTTCGCTCTTGTGAATATATATATGTACTTATTTTTATACCTATAACGATGGAGCAAAAAACTGGATCAAATTTCTATGTATCTACTCGCCACTAATTGCAAGCTTCATCTATATTACATGAACAAACAAAGAAAATGAAAGCAACAGGGTTGTAGGAACAATATCATGTACACGAACATAAACATTCTGTCTACTGAGATATGATAAAAAACAATAAAATGAGAATTTTGTAATTACTTCATCACCATTCGTTAAAAACGACCATAATCGAACATATTTTTTTTCTAACATTTAATCTCGGCAAAGCTGTTTTGAATTCAAAATAACTTCACATTATTTTATCTACATTTTAAATCTTGAAAATGTGTGAACAATAGTTCGCGAATCGGTCATCGACAATGCCGCTGCATATAACTCGTTTATTGAATAACTAAGAAAACGGATTCATTGTGTATTAGAAGCAATTTTTTCGTTGCACCGAAATTTGTTCTCGTACTTTAGGCTATAGAAGTTTTCAAGCAGCGTCTTGGTGATGTATTTGGTTTGTTCAGAAAAACAATTAGACAGTGAAAACATTAATACAGAGCAAGGCTATATATGATGACCAATTTATTATATACTCCAAAAAAATTCGAATAACTTCTTATATGAATTCGCGATAACAAATTATTATTGTGAATAATCAAGTTTATGCAAAAGTCAACATGCCATAGGGAATTATAAGAACTTCAACAATGATGATTTTTTCGACGATCACGGGAATGCTTCTTTTTGTGATGTTTACCATGACCTTTGCCCCGTCCCTTGCTTTGATTAGAGCCTTCGCTACTACTAGAACTACTATTGTGACGATCTTTGGAACCACTTTTATGGCGATCTTTGGAGCCACTTTTATGGCGATCTTTGGAGCCACTTTTATGGCGATCTTTGGAGCCACTTTTATGGCGATCTTTGGAGCCACTTTTATGACGATGGCGTTCACGAGGATGCTTACAATCTCGATCTTTACTAGAATGACTATCACTTGAACTGGAGCTATCGCTTCGGCGACGTCCACGATCGCAATCCTTTGCATCGCGAGAATCACTACGATGTTTTTGATGCTTTTCCTTGCGTTGACCGTGGTTCTTTCCTTTATTGTGGCGTCCATCGAGTTTGTTCTTTAATGCTTCACTTAGTTCAGATAGGTTTTCGGGCGCAACACCATTTGTTTCGTTTTGTTGCGCATCCCACTTAAGTGACATATCAAATCAGTTACTGGTGAAAACAAATATCAATCTAAAATACGCATATTTTCAATTATTATATGCGAAATGGTCACACAAATGCTATAGAACATCAATCGATCGATCGATCAATGATCTAAACTCATATTAAGTAACAACATTGGAATATTCTACGGGTTAAATACGTATATATGTATGCAAGTATGAGTCATTATATCTGTTGTATCGATTAGATTCTATGAATCATATGTTTTCACTTGTAAAAATACTCCTACTATGATCCTAGAAAAATATCATATTCCTGAGGCGGCATAAACGAATTAAATACGCTGATTCACCAGCTGAGTATTAATTACTAAAATAAGACTGAATAACATGAAGGTGTTTTGTTCTGATGGCGACAGTGGCTCACGTCGACTATCCGTCTTTTTATACGCCCTTATCTACAGAATTATATTGACTTAAAGTTCGCGTGACGCTTTGTATGCTTATATTTTCATATGAAGCGACAAGAAAAAATATAGTATCTATAGTATAATCTTAATCAACTAACGAAATTCAAATACATGAATTGTATGAACATTTATATGCTTATGGGAACGTTATTTTAGCAACAGGACTAAGTGTAACTCATATTGTTAAACTGTTACTACAAAAGCTAATTTATTAGTTAAAAGAAATTTCTGGAAAGGAATAATTCTCTTGATGAACCTTGCCTATTAAGTATTTCAGACTTCTCAACATACTATGTACTATTATTTGCTTATTGATCCTTTGTATTGATAAGTAATTATAAATCATTCACATTCACATTGAATGCTTTAATATATTCTTTGCAAAAAATCATTAATTAATATTTCATAGTCGTGCCAAGATGAAAACAAGATTATTATTTAATTTTTGTTGATGCCCATGTAATCGAATACAATCACACTGATAGAATATTTACTTTGCGTGTTAAATCTTTAGCAGAAAAAATGGTATCTTGGTCACAGTGAATTGACATACTCAATCTCAACTAGATATCGCATAACATGTATCATGTTACTTATGTTAAGAGTGACTATTGGACAAAAATATATTTTGCTGCAGATTTTTGATATCATACAAGTTTGTTGTTTTTCTGCTTATGATAATAACAGTAGTATATATAACTGCTGGTCATATTCTGATTTACTAAACTTAAGTTGATTCAGCGTGGCTACGTTTACATTAGTGACGACAAAAAAAGAAAGAAATATTATTACCGTTAAATTATGCCGAAAGTACTAAATCTCACATATGACACCAATTCTAAGTCACTGATCGAGGATATACAAGGAAAAGGTCATTCAACACAATAACGATTGTACATGTCTCTCTTTTGCATCTTGTTCTTTGCTAGTGCTAATACAAACAAAAGTTAAATTTACAGAAATAGATGAACATTAATCAGGAGATTCTTAGTGTGAGAGCCCACAGAATGAAGGCACAAATAGGACCATCGATTCAATTTCTGACTGTAGCTTGCATCTGGCGCGCTCACTCACTTGACACTGAACTTTACTTTGATTCTTACCCTTCGATTTTTAAATAAAGACGTTCTTTTAGGATGTATTTTTGGTATTGTTTTCTTGACCTTACCAATAGGGGTGCATCAGCTCCAGCTCAAAAGTTCAGCTGAGCTGAGCGAAAAAGCTGTTCGAACGTTCTTTCGGTAGGAGCTGATTGATTTGAACAGCTCGTTCAAAAAGAGCTGATCTGATCGAACAGCTCTCNTTGAAAAACTCCAGTTCAGGAACGAGAGCTGTTCGATCAGATCAGCTCTTTTGAAAGGAGCTGTTCAAAACAATCAGCTCATACCGAAATGAACTTTCAAACAGCTCCCACGCTCAGAACTAGAGCTGAACTATTGCACCCCTACTTACCAATTTGACTCCTGTTGAATGAAATCCATTATAAGTCAGACAAGATTTAATAGTACTCAAGTTCAATTTCTTCCATCTACGTTGATAATGCGTTAGTCGAATAATATTCATTAATTTACGATAGAAAATAAGAATTATACCTGTATGGCATTTTAAATTCAAGCTACGTCTGTTCCACTTGTGTTTCCATTGGTAACTTTGTTGATATTTGTGGGTGTGGGTGCGGATATGTGTGTGCTTGAGGCTTTTGAATAAAAGAAGACCCACAGCCACACCCATCGCTGATGATATTTTCATGTCTTTTAGATTTTATGAAATGATGAGAAGTAATGGCTTATAGAAGAAGAATCATAAAAGTGATAACTCGTTTTCGCCAGAGTCTCTATCAGAGACGGAACATTGAAGCCATTTTCTCAACACATTTGGCCACAAGGTGTATCTGCATACGCCGTTCGATCGAATGATTAATATGCGATCGATTTTGTCTGGTTCCGAAGGACGAGTGAGATATGAGACTATGACACCCACCATGACCACTGAACAGACAGCAATCGATGTATACCACATGTGACTCACGGAATAAAGGTCATGTAATCCATCGAGTCTAAAGAGATAAGGAAGGGTATGGGTGTTTATTAAGAGATGATAAATATACCCACACCCACATCCAAATGATGAAAAAGATGCGTACGTCGAGAAAGCAACAGCAAAAAAAAAACACGCGACGGACTACATAAATGGAATGCTGCGCATCGCATTAAAAAATATGTGTTCATTTTATTTTTCTTTCGAAAAACTGAAAAGGAAGTCATTCAGTCATTTATTGCAGCAGAATAGCGCAAATTTTCTCGAAGGAAAACATTTTACCCTAATTCTATTTGTATAATATTTTGATCACAATACAGTAAAGATTTCTGTTTTTTAATGCGTGATTCCGAAAAACAGCTTGTATATAATATAATAATAATAATAATATCTCCCATAGGCTTATCACCCGTTGGGACCGGCGCTAAAGGGTCCACAAGCAGCCAGGTTCTATTGTTTTTTCTCTTTTACAGACGACGGTATCTGCATCCCATTCGTCCAACGCTTCCCCCGTTAATGATTATGGGTTGGCAATCATCATAGGATCATGTGACCGTGACATCTATGTTGAAGTTATTGTTTTGGCTCTGCATACTAACGAATGATATAATCGATACACTATCGGATGAATCATCATCTGGAACAATTAGCCGTTAGTAACTTGTTCAGGGTTATTCCATGGTTGGTGATACTGTGGTTTGAACACAGCACCTTGTGAATATGTGTCGAATAACAAATCCAATCAACCATGGCGGCTTAACTTCCCAGGCCGAAATCATCCTATAGGATCCGACAGGAATGCATCGGAAATCGTCGGAATCCTCGGCACTGGATTCCTATCGGAAGTTGTCGGATGTCGGAAAGTGTCGGATTAGCCCGGATCAGATAGGAACCACGATATTCTGACGTTTTCCGACATCCGACAACTTCCGATAGGAATCCAGTGACGAGGATTCCGACGATTTCCGACGCATTCTTATCGGATCCAACGAAATCCGATGGGTTTCTCGATAGAATCCGATGATATCCGGCAGTCGGATCCTTCGTCCTGGGTTGTATATAAGTGGTTCTTATGATTAGACCATCAAGAAGTTCATAGTAATGTACAAGATTATATACGCATTGATTATCTACTTGACTTTGGCGTTCCTTTACCGATGAAAAAGAAAAGAAAAAGAAGTAGAGAAATGGTCTCATATGTGGTAATTTGCACATATTCACAGCAAAAGCAACACTTCAATTGTGCTTGAACTGCATTAACTTGAGAAGATGCGATGACGCTTGTTCCATTGCAGAAACTATAGTCAATGTAGGTCTGACATGTATGACCAGTAATTGGCTCAAAGTATCCACTTGTATCGACACATGCTAGGTGAAAACAGAAAATACATTATGTTTTACTCAGATAGTAAAGGAAGGAATTTTCTATTTAGCGTTACAAAATTTTTATATCTGGTGCATATTATGAATAAATAGCTATTTCGAAAGAACTACACCATAAACGGAATAAACGTAGATAGTAGCTGTTTTCAAATACAAAATACATTTGCAGGAATTTATATGAAAACTGTTTCGCAGTGGTGGTAATGTTCTGCTAAAAGATTTATCTTTAGGTAACCCTACCAGTGATGAAGAGACTTAAAGGAATTTGAGAGTCATTTTTCAGATTATAAACGTTTCAAGTTTTATGTACCAGTAGTAGTAGTAGTAGTTGATGTTGGGGCGATAGTCAACACCGTAGTAGTAGTAGTAGTCCTCGTTGTTATCTTTTTTGCGATGACAGCTGCTGTTGTTCTTTGCATTGTTTGAACCTTCTTAGACTTCTTCGTACCTATATTACAAGCGAAAAGATAAACAAGTAGTTATGGAAAAATAAGAAATCTTGCCTATGAATGATAAATATGCAAGATCAATTATGGGAATCGAACTGATGATTCCGAATTCTTTTTCATCATCATCAACCATAGTAACATTGTTGAGAATTATACTATCTGGTTTTACTCTGCTTGGAAGTGCTACTTCTAATAAGACATCAGCTTTGTTTATGCATGAATCTGAACATGTGCTTTTTAAATTTACATAGAGCAGTAGCTGTACGACGGCGACTGCCCCTCCACGCTTTTGTATTGTACTAAACAGATATGCATTGCTCAGAAATCAATTGTTTAAGTAATAGATTTGTAGTTTACTGTCGTTTTCTCTCTAGCATTTATCGCTATCATTCTAACTTCAATAATGGTTATACTCTCTGCATTATTAATTAGTTATATCAGCAAACATATTTTCGATCTAAAACGAAACAAACTAATCGATGTTGAGATGAGTGTACGAAAAAAGAGAAAGTCAAAGTTATATATCGATCGAATGTCTTAGAAAAATGAGATTTACTATATACTCATCGAAGGTTCACCGCTGCTTTCAGACCTTTTCGTTAAATCGTAAGTGATCATTGCATTCCTTGAGATTATTCTAATTTGTTTCATATCTTTCAATTGCTGAACATATAAAAGTGCCCATGAAAACTTATTTGAATTTGAATTGATTTTACACCGTCCGATCCAAGTTTGTAGCCAATAGCTTCATCTACTTCAATTAGTAGCGATGGATCAAATCGTTTCGTCTGAGCCAACAGAAATACCAGTATTCAATTGTATTGTCACCGGGTCATTTCGTGTTCCAGCTAATACGGTATCAAATTAGATAGCTTGTAAACATAAACACATAATTGAACGATTTAGCTATACTTCTTTCTGCAATCTTTGGTGGCACATAAAGAGGAATAAGGGAAAGAACAACAGTTGCAGCGATTGCGAATAAAACAAAAGCTGCACAACAAATCGCCAAAGTACCTGAAAGTTCAACATTTGCATCACTGGGGGAACTAGTTCAAACATGGAATTCAAAGAAAAAAATATATCTATAAGTATTTTTACCAAACAACTTGTTGGTCGAGTTTACGCTGTGCTAACATGCTATTGATTAGATAAAAATAATGCACATATTATTAGATGATTGTTGTAATTATAATGTAATTCAAAGTAAAACAAACGAAGCAGAACGTAAATACACTATGTCGTTTTTCTATTACTTTATTTAATTCTGATACTGACGAAATACACATGAAGAAATGCGCACTTTTATTCTTTTATTGAATGACGCAAAAGAGTCCTATACAATAAAAAACGTTCTTTAATAATAACATTGCACTAAGCTACCATTGCTATTCTATTGCTCAGTTAGCGAAGGTAGCTTTTACGTTTGGACGGTTAGCATGCATGATATGATATATAAAAAAAAAGCTGTTAGCGCAATCCCTTTGGGATTAAAAGTGTGAAACACGATGAAACTTCTTTTCTGGAATTCGTCTATTACTGTCACTGGTGGTCTGTGGAGCTTCTCTATTACGGTCTATATTATGATGTATGGAGTCTCTAGAAACCATCACAGACAGCGACAGAGACCTCAGAAACCATCACAGACTGGGACAGATACCTCAGAAACCATCACAGACCGTGACAGAGAATTAAAAAACCATCACAGACAG
>OENM01001552.1:0-30696 GCA_900239745.1 Rotaria magnacalcarata | reverse complement strand
TTAAAGCTGCTAGAAGTGCTGAAAAATATAGCTATATGAAAAGACGGTGTTCTATTTGATTAAATAGTAAATATCTATAAATGTAAAATTTTGTATTTTTCATTAATTAACTTTTTTCTGGTCTTGAACTTTCATTTAAATTTAAATATAAGCATTGTTTTTATAAAATGAACAATAAACATGATCTTATTGTAGAAATAGTGAAATACTATGTTGTTTTCTATAAAAGAATTTTTATATCAATAATTTTCTTGAGTAAATCGTTTGTTTCAGAAGAAAAATGATGTACCCCATTGATGTGCCCCATTCTGAAAAGAAATGTACCCCATATGTACCCCATTCAAACTTTCAGAAACCCCATTTTAAAAATAAAATATGGCAGCCCTGACTGCAATAACTGTTTTACTCAATTGATGATCACACATTATAATGTCAATCTATGCAGTGGTGATATTTGCTTCTTTTTTGAATATACTAAAAACGATTTCGACTATTTATCTAAAAATTATATTCTTGAATATTTTCTTCAGAACTATCGAGTTCTCTTGAATATATGTTTATGTAAAAAAACAAGGGAGAAAACACCATTTTACCACACCTTTACCGTTCTGGCTACGGATTTCATGCTAGCGATTAACCGACGATGTTTTTTAAATTTAACCGCAATTTTCAAATATTTATCGAGTGCTTCACAGTATATCGTGGTTTACTGTTAACACTTATCCTGATTTTGTAGCACGGGTTAGCGTCGCAGAATTTTCTTCATAATGAGTGTATCTCTCATTGACGTAGCTTTTACACTGTTAGTCATGTATCTAAATTGATTTCATGTCGACATTAAATTGATAATTGCGATCATATCGTCTGTTTAGCTGTAGCATCAAGTTAGATTGTGCCTCATTATTATTATTTTTTTATAGTTTAATTATGTAAAATTTATTTTCGCATATTCATATAGACAGGAACATCAACAACAACAAAAGAATTCTATGAAATGTTTGTTAAATAACGCGAAACATTTCACTTAGAGAATTGCTTGTTGGTAAATTAGGAGCTGTAGAACTTTTAACAACTTTTTTTGGATCCATTGGGATTGGACCTGTAGGTACTCGAATACGTAAATTTTGAATTTGTTGAATTCGTTGTTGATCTTGTTCTTGTTGTGATTGAGCTGGAATCATTTTAATTGATGGTGCTGGGAGTGGTAGTGGTATTGGTAGTTGTTTGAGTTGAGGTACTGGATGATGAGGAGGAATAGCTACAGGCACTGGTGTTGGTGGCTTAGCTAATTCTAATGCAACTTCAAACATCGTTTGTGTTGTACCTGTTTGTAGTGGTTGTGTACGAAATAGCCATGGACTATCTATACCGTTTTTTTCTACTATTGTCATTGCCAAAAATGGAACTCGACGAGCAATATCAAATAATTTTTCTTTGAATCAAAAAGTTACATAAAAATTTTCGGAAGATAGAAAATTCAACTGACCTGGTTGAAGTTTACCACCTGATAAATGTCTTGTAAGACCTTCAAGACTTGGAGCATCTACAAAGTAAAAATAGATGCAAAAAAGAACATAAGATTTCTCCTATTCTGTAATTGAACCTACGTGCTACAATTAAAACAGTGCCACCAGTAGCTTGATGTCGTTCAGTTATAACATCCATAATTCCTCGGCATCGTTCGTAATAGTCAAGTTGACTATCATGTGGACGCATAAATGGCATCAATGATTGATAGGACTTCTCAATGTTATATCCATTTGCTGCCAATTCATCTTTAGTCATAAAACATAATGTACGTTTAAAATCATTTAAATAACATTCAAATAATCCCGGTTCCTATTTTAAATTTAAATAATCGAAATAAAAACAATTTTTAAGTACTTACTAACTGCATGGGTACATTTTTTCTATTCATACCATTCAAAATACCATCGGCACTTTGAACACATCGTAACGATGGACTTGTATAACAAATATCTGCGGCATATCCATTGAATAGTAATACTTTACCTGTTTTGAAAGCATGCATACGACCACGATTTGTCAATGGTACATCAATGACATAATGATGTAAATAAGAACGAGTTGGTAATCTATAAAAAAAAAATTTGCTTGAGTTTAAAACAAAAATTTTAATTCTACGAATCAGGTAAATGTTCGCTAAATCGTATATAACGACCAGCTCGATCAAAGCTTTTCTTCGACCAGTCCGATCCTAATACAGCATCAGCTCGTTCAGCATGACGAATAATTATAATTTGAAGAGGCTTGGTAGCTGGCAAAATACGTCGATTAATTTGAGCAGCAGATTGTACATCTGAATATATTTCATGGGTGTATGGCAAATATTGATATTGCTGTTGTTTGGCAGCCATATTTTCTCTTTGTAATTGTCGCTAAAGATTGGAAAACATTTTTCACATAAATAAATATCAGTATGACATAGACTATATACTTGAGCTGCAACTGCTTGACGCTCTTGTTCCATTAATTTCATGAGTTCAACGTCGTATGGATTCTTTGTTATTTGGTTGTTTGTTGGTGCAATCATTGAAGATATTCGCCGGTTGTTATTATTAGTACCATTAGACAAGGTATTATGATCCATTATAGATATATAATAATAATGTAATCAGTGTTATATATCTAAAGCATAATATATTTCAAATGTGAGGAACATGTTCATCATACGATTTATACGTAAAAGATTAATAATGCGCCGAAACAACTTATGTGTAATTATTCTTCACTGTAGAATATACTCGAAAACATCAAATAAAAGCACGCATAAATATTCACTGTGCTTGAATAAACAAGGTTTTTATATTCACCTGTGAGATACGAAAAATATGATTAATTACATTGCATCTAATTTGTATACGTATGCATAGATGCTTTTTCTTTATCTGTTGCAGTCAATCGGTTGACGTCATATTCGTTTTCTTTTCTACACACATGAAAAATAAATTTTCATATTAGTACATCAAAACAAACTTGTTATGTATTTATATAAATGAAACGGTATTTTAAGTTTTTGTTTTCGTCATTGATTTCGAATAAATTGTTGTGTTCAGTCAAGATATAAATATTTTAGTATTTGCTCGTATTGAATGAAATGATGAGTGCTGATCACTTTTTGAGTATTATTTAGAAGAAAAAATTAATTCCTTGGCATCATGAAATCTGGAATTATGGTCCTAGGTTCTTGAGGTAAGAGATGTATTCGACTCTTTGATGCGCACTTATCTACCATTGAACTGCACTAGTTAGCCCAACAGTGGTCTTATCGTTTGTAGTACATTTTAGAAATCGATCAAATTAGTGTGCGTATATCAAAATCAAACTATCACCGAATTTAGTTTTACATAAAAGTAAAAATAAAAAATATTCTCTATGCCCATATTGTATTCAAATTCCAAATATCAATTGTATTAACAATAATATTTTCATTGTTACTTGAAGCATTGTTTACATAAACGGCTAAATTATTTGCATTATCTTCTTCGGGATAAACACGTCCTGTTATTGCAAATCGACCTTGCTGTGGTTCAAATATTTCAATAACTGAATGATCAACAAAAATGTCTAACTGAAGAAACCATTGATTGTTCGTCGATGTGGCTTCCAACCATACAGGCGCATGAATGGGTCCATGTGCAGCATTCGGATTCTTTTGTGATAATGTTCTATTCATATAAACCCATATGATTTGTTCATTATTTTCTCTTTGTTTTACACCTGATACACAATCTAAATTTGAGATTAAAAATGGCACGCCAGATTTCAAAAAACAATTCTTATTTATTTGTTGATCTTTAACAAATGTCCATGCTTGACATCGATTATCTCGATTGCATGATAGTTGACAACCAGACGATTCTGAAATATTTGGTACACTTAAATAATCCCATCCTGGTAGATCCCAATTCATCATAACAGTAGTATTATTTCTTGAAGTAATACCAACATTTGTTCGTTGTGTACCATCAGGTGTTGATAAAACAATGAGTCCAAAATCTAAATTCTATCCGAGAAAAAAAGAAGAAAAAAAATGTAGCTTGATTATTTTACTTGATTCATAGGAAATTGCCAATTTATTTCAATTTCAATTTGATTTCCATTTACATTAGGTATAAGTTGAAACGGGAGTTCTCTAGGCAAAATTATATCATTAAAATGTCGATGACTTTGAGAATCACGTAAAGTTCTCAATGCTTCAATCGGTCGCGAACGTAATTCAAGGCCATCTTCAGACAAAAATATTGCTCGCGGTAGTGTATGAAAACCTTGCCAACCACGTTGCGGACCAAGATTATCATCTTCTGATGTCCAACCCATAATTATTTGCTGATCATTCATTGGATCATAGAATGTTTTCGATGCATAAAATTTTCCATGATCAATCAATTGCACAAATTCACCAAGATCATGATCAATAGGTATAAAAATTAATTGATTTGGATCAATATCTCCTATAGTCCAGAAATCGCGTCCAAGTAAAGATGCTTTTAAGACAACACGATTTGTAATATTGAATATATCTGGACATTCCCAAAATTTATCATATCGATTACTATGTATCGGATGTAAATAAGTCCAATTTGAAAAATCTTTCGAAATAAATAATACAGCTTGACCACCTAATTCATCTGTACCGTAACCATATATTAAATAATAATTTTTTTCATTATCTTGAAATGCTGTTGATGGATCACGACCATTCGGATATGTAATTAAAGGATTTAATGAAGATTTAATCCAAGTTGTTAACGTTGGATCCGATATATTAGCAGGTTGCGCTTGACATTGTACTTGTTGATTGTCATGTGTTATACCTGTGTAGATAATAATTGGAATTCCATCAACAATTGTTATACTGCCTGTAAATATTCCATTTGTATCATAGGGTTGATCAGGAGCCAAAGCAATTGGCAAATGAATCCAATGCACCATGTCTTTACTGTAACTATGAGCCTTTGTGCATGAAATAATAACAAAAACAAATCATAAAAAATATTTTTAGAATCTTACCCAATGCATATCTCCCCATACAGCAGCATTTGGATTATATTGAAAGAACATGTGATAGTAACCATTGAAGTAAACAGGCCCGTTTGGATCATTGAGCCAATTTTTAACGGGCATCAAATGATATTGTGGACGTAATGGTTCATCGGTTCGGACAACTCCGAATAATACAATTAACGACGTGAATAGAAGCATTGTTTGCAGATGTTTTTCAAAGTGTGTGCGTGTGTATACCTGCTTTTATATTGTGTAATCGTATTCATTTTGTCTTGTTATCACTCGTCATTCAGAAGTTTTCTTTGACATGAATAGAAGCACAGGACCTAGAATTCGTTTCTACTGATAAAATATTTCTTTCTTGTTCAGACATTGTTCGATTCTTTTTTTAAGGCATTTCTTTTTCTATTTCATCTATGAAGACAAGGACTATTTTATTCATTTACGCATGTATATTTGTTTTTCAAGTACATTATTTATTTATTTTTAATGAAATAGATTATACTGCATTTGCGCAAAGAAAAAAATGAAGTCTGATTGCAGATCGTAATTTTTTTCTTATGTTAATTAAAAAATAACACAAGACTTTTTGATTTTTTTCTCTCGTTTCGATGGATTATTTAAAAAATGTCGTCTCGTAAGTTGGAGCATTCATCTTGAATGAATTAAGAATAGTTCAATAAAGTCAATGCTCAGTTTTCTTCAAGTTATTAGAAAAAACATTATGAAGATCTTCGCAATAAAATATAGAGAATTGAGCTCGACGATCGTATTCATGAAGAGTTTATTTTCATTATAGGTTACTTCTCCTTCTCTTCTTTTTTTCTTGTCTAAGCTCGCATAGAAACGAAAGAGAGAGACCCTATTTAGCAAGAATAAGAAGAGAAAACTCGAAGAATATTTCTTGCCGATAGATCACATTTATATATGTTTTTTTCTTCTCGCTAATTATGGTAGACATGACGGTCAGTCGATAACTATATATGTATATGATCTTTTGTTTTCTTCTTTACCATACTTTGAGTGATTTCTTTATTGTAATACCATAGATAATGGGACCGAAGAAAGCTGGATTTCAATGGGATAAGTGGGACCTTAAAGCTGGTTATAAAACAAATAAATGGCAATCGAGAGTATCCGCACCATCCTGTGCTTTTTGTAATAAACCAGTCTTTCCAGCTGAAGAAATTGTTGGCGCTGGACAAAAATATCATAGATTTTGTCTTAAATGCAGTAAACGATTTCATTTTCTTCTTATTTTTTAGAAATGTTTGTTTTTCCTTTAGTTGCATGCAATACATTGCTTAATTCAGGTAATATCAATGCACACGAAAAAAAAATCTATTGTGTATCTTGTTATCGTCGACAATTCGGTCCACGTGGAGGTAAAAAGCCTCAAGGTTATTGAATATAATGTTGTTGTTTTTTTCTTCAGTTGTTCATGGCTTGGGATTACCATTATCACTTAATATTGAAACACCACCAACTAGTCCAAGTTTACGGCATTTCGAAATAAGTGTTGATAGTCAACACTATCAACGAATGACTTCAATAGGTTCATCAACATCTCGTACCTCATCGGATGATGATTCACGTCATACTCATTCTCGAACGAACGATATTACATACGTCGATGATATAAGAATACTCGAAGTCAAACAACGTTCGTCGACGAAAAATTTGAATACATTTAAAATGATGCCAATCTCAGGAAAGATTTGCCCTCGATGTTCAAAAACTGTTTATTTAGCCGAAGGAGTTAAAGCTGCTGGCAAAGTATAATAATCGAATGTTTCTCTTTTTCGTTCGAGATTCTTATGTCGTATATTTTCGTTGTAGTCATTTCATAAACGATGTTATACTTGTGCTCATTGTAAAGGAAGCATAAGTGGTGCTCGTTTTTCTGAACATAATGGCGAACTTTATGATAATAGTAAAATGTCTATGTTTGTTTTAATTTTAAAATTCTATTTTTTTCTTCTTTAAGATTGTTATCATCGTTTATTTGGTCCGAAAGGCATATTATCAGTAGGAAATTAAATCTATTAAGAAATGTTAATAGACCGGTGCTTTGAATAAAAACAAAACAGCAACTTGATTCTCTTTTATCATTTTTCTTTATCTCTTCTATTGACTTCTGTGTTTTTTTCTCTCATTGTTTGTTTGTCTATTCCTATTAGATATGATGCTGTCGTTGTTATAGGAAATTGAAATCTCTGTGTAGCGTAGTTTCTTATATGAAAATTGTAAATGAATAAAAATATTGATTGTGAAACAAGAATAGCAATTAAAATTTATCGCTAAATTGATATATTGTCCACGTAGAAGAACGCTCATTTGGACATAATTTTAAATAGTTGTACACAATAATCGTTTTTATTTCAATCATCATAAACGATTTTCGTTGAATATCAGAGAAACAAAGTATTCTGTTAGCACTACACTGAAAAAAATAAAGGTGCTGTACAGAACCTTTAAGGTTTGGTGGTACCTTATTAAGCCATTAGAGTTATGGCATGGATCTGCGAAACCTTTTGCAGGTTTAGTACTAGAAAAAGTTCGGTGCGATCGTTTTATAAGGTTCTGAATTGACAGAGGTTTCGTACGATACTTTTGAGAAAGTCAAAGTTGAGTCAAGTTTCGTATGAAACCCTTGCACGTTTCGTAATGTGCCTCTAATAGGTTCCTTCAACGGAAAAATTGAAGTACGTTTCTTTTAAGTTCGCCATCACAATCCTCCCTGATGTATGCTTATCCTTAAAACTATCAATCTCAGCTATCCATTATAGACTTTTCAAATTTAATGTTTATATGAATGTATATTTAGAGCCAATGTCATTGGTTTTTTACAAGTTGTCCAACGGAACTATTTGCCGAATAATTCCATCTTTTGAATGCCAATTTTTGTTTTTCTGTTTTAGATTACCCAATTCAAACATTTATCTCAAGTTGTATTCAATACTCACACTGCTCTTCAAATCTTTGAGGTGAACAAACAAGACAAGTTTACTTGCAACAATTATATTGGTTTCTTCTTCTGCCATAGATTACTAGAATTTATATTTGAAGTTATCCCAAATCGAACATTCCGGCCACCGGATCCCGTAGGATACTCCAGGGAATATGCGGGAAAGTCACCATATCCTGCAGGAAAACACGGGAAATCGCTGGAACACGGAAGCAGTATTCCGGTCAAAAATACGGTCGGACTTTTCCGGCGAATTTCTGCCAAGTTCCGGTGCTTTCTGGCAGGAATTGATCGGAAATCACCGGAAAAATTTCCAGCCGGAATACTGCTTCCACAAAATCAACGGAACTACTCGGAACCGGCCGTTTCCAGGCCGGACTGTTCGACCTGGGATATTGTATATTGAGAAGGCTTACATTTCTTTCAAGTCATTCCATTCAACATTATTTCAGGTAATTCTACATTTAACACTATACCTATATCTTTGTTTTATATTATTGGGTCAAAATACTCGCTTCAGGTTTCATTCAACTTTCAAAAAGTTTCTTTCGTTCAAGTTGTTCACCTTAACAATATTTCGGGTAAATCTATATTTGGGATAACTGTATATCCTTCTTTTCTCTATTGTAAATTATTAGATAGAAATACTCTTCTCAGTCTAAATGTAAATCGGAAAACGCTTTGTTTCGTTCAACTTGCAGAACTGAAGAATATTTCAAGTAACTCAGCATTTTACATAATAACGTTCTTTTCTTGGTTGTAGCGTGTTATATATAAACTTTCACTTCAAAAATTATTTTCTTCGCACAAACCACTATGCAACCGAGTGGTATTTCAAGTCATTCTACATTGAACAGTATAGGCGCTTGTTCATTGTTGTAGATTATTAATTGGAAATATTTACTTATAGCTAGTCTACACATATGTTTCTTTCATTCAGATTGCCCAAGTACACAATTTGGCAAATAATTTCAACACGAAAACTACGATCATTTTTTTCTATTGCATGATTATTAAACCGAAGTATTGATATCGATATGGATGTCATATTTAAACTTTGACTCGGTTCGGATTATTCAAGTCAATAGTCTTGTTATGGTCCAGTGTTTTTAATAGTTGGCAAGTCTGGCTAATTCATTGAAATATTTTCTATTTGTGTCTTATGTAAAGCCAATGAAGTAAGATTGTTCGTTTGGTATCCTCCTGTTACATTTTGAACGTCTCATCGTGCCTTCCCTATAGTCTTAATCTCTGAAGCTAAGATTAGGCAACTAGAAATAGTATTTTGAACCCGTTCCGAACAGTAATTCTGGGAAAGTCGGCCTTAATTTGGGTGAATTTGAAATAATAGGAAGAGTTTGCGATCATACTCATGCAACTCTGACGTTTTCACTTTGCGTATCGAGTTCTGTAAAGCAGAAGTGCCATTATAACGGTCTGTCTGACCATCGAAAAATATGAAATTCAAGATGAGTTGATCTGTTTATATTATCTTGAAGTAGAGTGGTAAACTAATTGAGAACAACATTATTGACCCCGTTTATTTCTTTTCTGTGTAAGGAATATATTTGATAATACGAGTGTTTGGAGTTTGATGACCGACGTAGAGATTTCTGACACAAGAACAGAATAACTTGGGTCAATAGTGCTGCTCTCACCCAAACTCCTATTCTACTTTAGTATAATGCAAAAGGTAAAACAGATTTGAATTTCATATTTTTCGGTGACTTAGTGCGCCGGCTTGATGACAGCTCTATTATTAAATTGGTATTGTGGAACTTAATCTGCGAAACCTAATTTTAAGTTTGTCTATTGGAATATGTTTCATACTAAACCAGTTTCGTACGATACTTAAAAAGGTTTAGAATTCATTTCAAAATTCGGAACCTTTTTAAGTTCGGTACGGTACCTTCTTTGTTTTCAGTGTACAAGGTTCGACTAACCTATAATTAAAATGGATGTCGTTAATGCAGATCATAGCTCTATTTCATTCAAGAAAAACGTTTGTTAATGTCGAAAATTTTGTTTACTTGTTTTAATTTCTAATATAAATAATTTTACTACGAAATAGCAGATGCAAGCTATGGTTAAAGTGCTATACATTTATTCCAGCATTTCTATATTATTTAAAACCATCTATTACTCCCTTTCGATTGATTCATAGTTCATCAATATTTTATTTTTTCATACGAGTAAAAATCGATCATATTTTTTTCATCAGCATGAACTAACGTTTCATCGAATTTGACTATTCAATGAGGTAAATTATGCACAACAACCTTCTTATCACATATTAATGCAAGATTAAGACCATGTATCTTGAAAAAGCGAATATAATCTGTCTTGTTGATATTCGGCTTGATAGGCATATGTGGAAGACGTCGAAGAAACACCGATGAGATTCAATATATTGTCGCATATTTCAATATCATCAACACAAACAAATATAATCTCTGTATCTGTGGCCTTCAACATGTTCGATTGATCCGAAGCGTCGGTATTAAACGACGATAGCAGGGTTTCGTTTTGATCGGAACACGCCAGAAGCCGGTTCTTTGACTCAAACATAAAAAATTTGAGTCAATTCGAAGTACGTAAGTATCAAACTTTTTTCTGTCATCTCACCTAATGGTCATCACCGTTTGTTAAGCAAAACGACATGTTTTCAATCCACCATCGGCGAGAATTTTAGACCACCGAGTAAATGCCTTGGGAGCACAACACGCAGTTAATGATGAAATGTGAAGCATAAAAAGACCATAGAAAGACGCGACTTATATAGTTGATAATGTTATTGCGCAAGAAACAGAACGACGAAAAAAAGATAGTGGTGTATTTCCCCCTCTGGTTCATTTAATTCAGTTCCGCCAAGAAATTACCGACGTGTTAACAACCTATTTCGAAGAGTGGGGAACATTGTCATGGTTTTTTCTCTTCTTAAATGTTTGATATAATATTAAAAATATCCAACATTATCTAACTGAAACCATTGGTATTTTTTAACTGCCGATTACTGGGAGAATCTCGATGTGAAACTTCATTACATTTAACCATCGTGATAATTTTCTTTGAAATATTCCAACCAGATTCAAGCTTTCGAATCGTTAAGTATAATCAAGATTATATTTATTTTTATGTCAGTACTGTATATCAGATCTTTTATTGCAAAGGTATCTTAATATGAATAGAATACATTTGCGAAAATAGATCTCTATCAATAGTGAAAGGATTAGCGGAAAAAAAGAACCGAGCATTAGTTGTTTTCTTGAGTTTAGTGTTCAGAGTCAATTTTCAACTGATAAAAATCATCTTAGATAATGCCCTTCGAACCAAATAAACGCTGATAGCATTCTAAAAAGAAAAATACAAGTCTAAATCGAAACAAATTTTATCGTTTTACTGTTATCATAGAGTTCGCCATCACGTTCAGAAAAATTAGCACCACTTATAGTTCCTTTACAATTAGCGCAAGTATAACATCGTTTATGAAATGACTACAACGAAAATATACGACATAAGAATCTCGAACGAAAACAAAAAGATTCTTATACTTTTCCAACAGCCTTAACTTCTTCAGCTGAATAAACAGTTTTTGAACATCGAGGACAAATCTTTCCTGAGATTGACATCATTTTAAATGCAGCACCACTAACAACAGTTGTTGCTGTTGGTCGATTGACTGTCGGCAATGCTTGTCGTGTTACTCGTTCATCTGGATATGGTATACTCGAACGTAAATAATCATCGTCAGACGAAGCATGAGATGGCGATGAATTTATTGGTGTTTTTCGATCAGTATTATCATCATCTGTATTTGTTAATTCCCTAGTAGAGTCTATTTCTTCTTGATTTGAATCAGGGCTCGTTGGTGGTGTGTCTAAACTAGGCGTCAATGTTGTTGCAATACCATAGCCAACTGAATACGAGAACATACGTAATTTGATTTCCTTTATTAAAAATAAATTCTTACCTGTTCGTGGACCGTGCTGACGACGATAACATCCCGAACAATATAACTTCTTTTCACGTTCATTAAAATTACCCAGATTGAGAATTGTGTTACATGAGACTGACGAATAGAAAAGTGCGATAGAGTTTCAACAATGAAAGCAATAGAATAAATAGTTTACCGCATTTAAGACAGAGTTTATGAAATTTTTGTCCGGCAGCAGTAAGTTCTTCAGCTGGATAAACACTTTTATTACAAAATGCACATAATGGGGCTGATATTGATGCTCGCCATTGTCCTGGTTTGGAATTCGATCTATCAGTGTTTTCTAATGATTGAGAGCTATTTCTAGTCGATGCCATTATCTATTAGAATAAAACAACTTTTTTTTATGGAAAAGTAAACAAAATTTTCTTACTGGTGACGTCTCTAGATTCGATTTGATTGATAGATCGGCTAAATCAGGAAACTAATTTAACAAAATAGAAGCAAAGTTTATAAAATATTTGAAAAAAAAGTTGCTTTTTCTTTTGTCAAGAATACTTCTTTGCCTTACTTGACTCAATAGTAAATCAAATGTACGCGAACAACGAGGTGATGACGACGAAGATGTCATACATCTCATCTTCGTTTTAAATTCTGTGCGTTGTCGCATTTGAATAGAAGAAGAAAAGTGAAGAAGATACTAATACATCGAACTCTTATACATATCGGTATAGATAATCATTTTTTCTGTTCTTGTTCATCTCCTCGTGGCAATATCACATCTAGCTATATAATTTAGTTGCAAGAACGATTGTAGGAGAAAAATAGAAGCCGTATTTACTGTTTTATTATTTGTACTTTTTGATTCTTACGACTTTGGTTTCAAGTGCGTTCTCTGTGTATGAAGTAAATAAAACAAATTATTGCTTTATGGGTTTTTTTCCAACAAATCCAAATGAAGGATCACGTGCATAAGCAATCATTGAAAAAATCAATAAAAACAAAAAAATTAACTTACGGTAGAACAACATAACTGTAATAGAAGAGATAAAAAAAAGAATAAAATGAATGGATGTATACCTGTTTACGTGTACGCCTGATTGAATTTATTTCCAACGTGGGGAGAAAACACGTAAACAGCAGTAACCATCAAGTAGTCGATACAATCAAACAAAATGACAAGTTGTACAAGGCCGAAATGCATGTACATATTTTGAAAATCGAGCAACTAAAAAGAGTGTTATTCATTCAAAAATAGAGGCCACTTATGTCATGTTATCGAAAGAAAGAGCTATGGATCGAGCGAGTAAGTAATGCCGTACTTTCACTCTAAAGTTGAAAACTTCGGACTAATAAATGTGATTAGTTTTAAAAAGAATTGTCGTAAATTTAAAGCAATTAATCGAAGTTCATGATATTGCTGTCTATCAATATTATTTAACATTAACATCGAATCGTCTAATTTATAATGATCAGAAAAATAATTATATGCTGATTGTCGTTTGATTCGATAGTCGTTTAACATACTTAAATAGTTTACAGATTTTTGTATTTCATTATTTTCATTGGAGAATATAAGAATTTGTTGTGCAAATTCAAGAAATTCATGAATATTTTCACGTATTGATTGTCGAAATTTTACTAAATGATTATTTTGATCTATTGCAATCGGACACGAATGACCTTCATTCCATAAAATACTATCTACGGTGCCTTGTTCAACTTGTTCAAGTTTCATTTCTGACAACGGATAATCGTCGAGTAGTTGACAAAGACTAGCTAGCGTTTGAATTGTTGTTGGTATCTGTTGATATATCTTAGCTAATATACGACGTTCAAATGAATTTGATAGTGGAATCGATGAACTTTCTAATCTCCTATCATCTATTCGAGAATCAGTACGAGAATGATTTTCAGAAAAATTTTTATTCATTGTAAAATGACATACAGTAGAAAAACGATGTAAGAAAATCAAAATGTTTCATAGCGCGAAATTCAAAAATGTGTCTATCATATAGGTATTACAATTTTGAATAAATTTCCCGAAAACGATTCGTTCAGTTGTCAAAAAGTTCTCTCTAATACAGTTTTTTGACAGAAATAAAAAATCGTTGGGTGTTTTCATCTATTAACAGTTCACCATGATAAGCTTCAAGTGGGATTGTCGTTGTAAGACGTAAATCTTCTTATATTCATCTTCTAAAATAAATTAATAATTGCTGTGATACAGATTATAATTATATGTCTATTGAATTACATTTGAATAAAATATAATCATGGTGTTTTCTTTTTAACCTTCGAGTCATAGTTTTGCGTAGGTTACTATTAGCATTTATCTACATCAATATATCGCGACATCTTTCAGTAGAACATAACGTGAAACCGACTTTGCAAAGAAAAACGTTTTTTCTACGATAAACACTCGCGTGCTTCCTTTTTTCTTTCCTGCAAATGTTTTCAGCAGTCTACTAGCAAAAATGAATCCAACATTTTTTCTATTCTACGGTATTCTGTATTTAAAAAGAAAAATCTTCCTCGCATCTGAGTTATAAAAAAAAGTTATTTCACTTAGGCAAATAGAAAGTATTCTACTTCAACGAGTAATTTTCATATTCAGATGATAAAAAAAACACTCTTACTTATTATTGTTATCTCTGTAACTGCCATTAATGAAGAAAACCATGACTATATCGTATCTATTCTCGTTGATGGTACACAACAAAAAACAAATATAGCATGTCTATGTACTGACGATGAACAATGTGATTCAAATACTCAAACTTGTCGACTAACAGACCCTGATCATGTTTGTTACGAAACCTGGACGAAAGAGAACTCTGATAATTCTATTCATCTTATGGCTGGGTATAAAACATAGATACTTACGTATTTACTTTACGATCCATATTTTATTCGTTTATATGTATCTATCGTGAGTTTATTATTACACAACTTATATGCAACAGTAATAAAACCGATCGATTTATTATTTGTTGTTCAGATAAAAACTATTGTAATGATCGTGATCAATTCGCAAGTGATATACGAGAGACTTTTTCAGGAACAAGTAGTTCTCAATTTGCATAAAAATGCATGTCCATAATTATACTGTTTTTCTTTTAAGAAAAAGCTAAAACTGATTATTTTTCAAAACGATTAATGATCATTATTATTATTCTATCGATTCTTTTATTTATTGTGATATTTGTATTTATTGCAATTCATATTAAACGAAAACGGTATGCACTCAAAAACAAAAGAATTTTAAACGCTTTCGAAGAATATTTTTTTTGTCGTTCCAAAGAAATTCCTCGAATTATTCTAATGAAACTAAACAATCGAATAGAAAATTAGGCATACTTGCATCATATTTGTCTGGTTCAAAACATTCAATACCAAATGGTAATAGTGATTCCAATCCGGATCAAACGCCCAGCAAATCAGATGAATCTCGTACGTTATCTTAGAAAAATGTTTTACTAAAATTCAAAAATAAATTTGTTTTTAGGACTTCTACTATCACCTGGAAGTTTTGCAACTGAAGTAGCATTAGAGAAAAAAATTGGTGTTGGCGCTTATGGCACTGTTTATCGTGGTATATGGCATAAGGATCCAATCGCTGTGAAAATCCGTCTATCACATGAAGAATATTCATGGAGACGAGAAGTTCAAATTTATGAAGAATTTCATTTAAATCATCAAAATATTGTTCGATACATTGCAGCCGACCATATAGTATGTAAAAGCAGTACCATAGAATTTTTAACTTTACTAATGAATAATACTAAAAGCTAGAATAAAGAGTAGATAGGATTTGTGTGCATGAGAGAAAACTAAGATATATTTGACCTTTTCGCGAGCACAAAAAAATTCCTGAGACCTATCGCGCACAATGATTGCTATGTACTGATAATAAATCACGAAAAGCGAATGCACCTGTTATGTTCTTTATCATGCCAATTTGTTTTCAAAAAATTTCAGATAGCTTTACAGAAAATATTACAGCTAAAATAAGTGTAAGTCCTGATAGATTAGTATGAAATTTTCGTCTCCATCTTTCTTACAATGAGCCCAGTGGTCTTTTAAATCAGTGAGTTTAGTAGTCATCGATCATAGTAAACTAAAACGACAGTCAGTCATATGATAAACAATTTTGAGCTCAAAGGTCATTTCAGCACGTCATTTAGAATAATTAGCATTCTTTCGTTACCATGTACGTGGCTCTCTGAAGTTTTCGTGCATTGTTGTTGAAACGAATAGTGTGATATTGTCATCGACAGTGACGTCAAATAAAATAATAGAATATCGGAAATCATGATCATTTATTGAAATTCCCTTTTACGTCTGAAATAAATGCAAACAAAATATGATTAAATAGTATGCACTCTAATCGTAGTTAGCTACAAAGTCGCTTATTTCTTAGAGAATCATAATGTCGATCGATTGCCATGAGTAGGAAAGAAAAATCTACTTCCGTTTTATTCAAGGACTCTTCAAATGGTATGGAACTTTGGATAGGTACAGAATACCATGAAAATGGTTCTGTTTATGATTACCTTTTGAATCATACAATAACAGTTCCGATTATGATCACTATGATGTACACTATCGCTGATGGTCTTTTTTATTTACATAAATCGATCGTAGCGACAAATGGTTCGGGCGTTTTCTTCTTCGTCCGAAATTCAATTAATTTTAATTTTTTTTTCTTTTCAAGGGAAGCCGGCTCTTGCGCATAGAGATATTAAAACCAAAAATATTTTAGTTAAAGATGATTTATCATGCTGTATAGCAGATTTAGGCCTTGCAGTTCGAGAAGTTCGTCTAAACAGTAATGAATTGCGTAATAATAATCGAGAACCTACTGTTATTGACATAACCCCAAATCGTCGTGTTGGCACCATACGTAAGAAGAGAAAAGGTTGAAGAATTCTATGCATTTGGCTGTTTAGGTTACATGGCCCCGGAAATCCTTGATAGATCATTCAATGGCCTAAGTTTTGAGTCATACAAAGCAACTGATCTTTATGCATTAGGACTTGCTTATTGGGAAATATTACGAAGATGTCAAACAAAACCTGAAGGTTTGCAAATTCATTTTTCTCTTTGAAATATTTTTTTTATCAAATTATTTTCAATTAGAAAATGATGCTGATGTATATCAAATTCCTTATGCAGATGTTTTACCGAATAATCCAACGTTTGAACAAATGCAAGAAGTTGTATGTATGAGAAAAATTCGACCGCCACCTTCACCGCGATGGGAAAATCATTCAGTAAAAAGAAATTTATTCTTCACATAGAATGAACAAAGAAAATTTCGTTTTTCATTTAGATTTTTCGTTCTATATTTGGTTCATGCAAAGAACTATGGGCTGAAAATCCAGCATGTCGGCCGAGTAGTTGTGTGATTAAGGAGCAACTGAGAAACTATCGGAGTCAATAGATAATAAAGTGTTGTATATAAACTAAGTGAATTTCAATTTTTTGGTACGATCATTTTGAAAAATTAAAATCATATTCAACTATGATTTGCATTACCAAGCTAGGTAATCTGAGCAGCTCATACTTGAACTTACTGAATCTATCAGTGGGCGAATTCATTCGAGTTTAAAGTTTTAATTTCTACTAGCACAGCTGTACAATGTGAGAGTAGTCGTGTGATGTGAAACTTTATTTAATAGGAAATCCGATTAGAGTCTGATCAAAACAAATTCATGTTATAAAACCTAATCCAGACTAGTATTCTTGGAATTTCGTTTAAAAAAGAATTTTCAGTGAGTAGACATGCAAGACGAAAGAAACCTATAGATCACATAAAGCTTGACTGAATTATCCAGAACGATCAATGAAAATCAATCTTATAAGTGGAATATCTCGAAAATCTGAATCGTACGAAAAAGTTGTAATTCACTAAAATATTTCATTCTAAAAAGCACGTCCGTCGATGGCATATTTTAGAACGTGCTTTGTATTTTGTTGTGAACGGTATTCTATCGTTCTTGTATCAGGTTTGCCCAACGAATCTAAACTATTTTTGTCAGATTGTATAGCTAACTATTTTCTACTGGAGTATTTTCTCATACTTGCATTCATTGCGTTGTTCTTCATTGTATGTTAAAACAAGAAAAAGAAAATTCACCATCAACAAGTTTTGAAATCAATTTGTTATTCATTTTAGTATCAGTAGTCGTTTGTGTAAATGAGCAATCTTTCAACATCACAAATCTTGGCATTCTATCGACAATGAGATTACAAGGATAGATACAGAAAAACTGTAAGAAAAACATACGCTGAATCCGTATATGATTGCTCAAAGTGCTCTGTTTGCTCTATTGTAATTCAAATATCAGATAATTGCTAGTATGAGTCAATCCATGAAAACCATGATTGAATCAGAATTTTCACGCATACGGTGAAAGATATACTACAGATGAAAACACGGATCTATTATATATCAAGTGAAAGCTCTTGCTGTATTTATAAAAGTCTATTTAGATAGTTTCTTGGTACTGCTGTCAACAAGCAGAGAATATAAGCTAATTCGACTGAAACTATTGGTAACTTTTCCTTCTGATTATGATCGATAAAATGATCTCTGTGTAAATGACTTGGTAAAAGTGATATGAAAATACTATCGTACAATAATCTCTGTATCATTGTACAGAAAGAAGAAACATCGAAAGTTGTGATTTTTGATTCACAAATATGCTTTTCTCTTATCATTATAAATAATATAGAAAATATCATTTAATTCATTGCATTTGGTTTTGTGAATTCAACCGATTTGTATTGCTTGTATCATTCTGCTGTTTTAGGTTCCTTGAATTTTCTAACAGATGAAGCATATAGTTCATTTTATTCAATCCTATTCATATAAATGTATCTAAGAAATATTCTCTAGATTTCTAAATGAGTAAATTACCGATACATAGAACATCCTTATCGCCACCAAAATCAGCTTTTCGTCGACCACTAACCCCATCAAGTCCTCAGCTAAGAAGTCCCTTTAGAGAAGATACACCGGATGGTGAATTGAGAATTGATGATCGAGTTGCCGTTCATGGAGAATCGGGCACAGTAGCATTCATTGGTTCAACAAAATTTGCTACAGGTTTGATTGTCTGTTTAATCATCTAATGCATTCAAAATTTTGTAAACTAGGCGAATGGATTGGCATAATTCTTGATGAAGCTCATGGCAAAAATGGTAAATATAGTTTCAAGAGAAATTTTTGACTCTTATAAACTACCGATATACATTTCTATGATGTTAAATGAATGAATCTCTATTGGAAGCACCAACCCATTCTTCTTCGATTCATAATACATTTTTGTTTTGTTTCGAGAAACGGATATATTGAGTAGTAACAAGAGTATACAGATAGGACTTTTGAATTTAGAGTTTAACAAAAAATATTTGTTTGAAATTTCTTAAAATAGCCTAATAACAATACCGCAATATGATCTGCGATATGGTGCTTCCAATTAGAACTCAGTTTTGTACTTATACAATAGCACGATTCAGGAACGAAATCTATTTGTTTCTTTTAGATGGTACACATGGTGGTATTCGTTATTTTGAAACCGATGCCAATCGCGGCCTTTTCTGTCGACGTGATGCAGTTCAACGTTTATCACTGAATGGTGCTTCTCAAAGAAACTCAGTATATACCCCATCAATACTTCCTACTATAGGTATTCATCGACAATCTTCTTATGAGAAAATTACATTATCAGTTAGAAAACAAAGAAGGCTTCTTTCAAATTTTTCACTATAATGGCGTGAACAAAAAAGTTATTTTGAATATTCATAAAACTCATTTGTTCTATTTACTAGAAGAAACCAACAATGCAACCAATCACCCGCCATCCACTGTAAATCTTGAGCTAGATGATCGAGTCGTTATTCGTGGAACAAAATACGGTACTCTAAAATATATTGGTAAATTTCATCTCGAGAATGGTACATGGTGTGGTATTAAATTAGATGATCCATCGGGTAAACATGATGGCAAAGTTGGTGGAATGCGATACTTTAAATGTCAACATCGATATGGCGTACTTGCTCCTTTACATGATGTTGAAAAAGTCGCTAGTGATTCGCGCGATCCACGAGCACTTCAAAGACAATCGATGATTTCCACAGGTTCCTTTGATCATTTTCGTGATTCACCTAGTCCAAATTCGAACATTTCCGAAATTTCAAATTCATCGAACGGTATGGGTTTGTGCCCACCACGATCACCGAAAAAAATTCCGCAACCTAATTTTTCTACTGATTTAAAAACAACCAGAACATTATCATCGCCAGCAGAAGTATCAAATTTACGTGAAAAACTGAATGAAAAAGATAAGTCGATTGAGCAACTTAAAAAGGAACACCAAAAAGATCATTTAGAACTTTCAGAATCATTAGGAAAAATTCATAGCTTGAAGCAACAAATCACAACATTACAGCAACAATATGAAGTAAAAGAAAATCAAAACGTACACTTAATACAAGAACAAGTTCAATTAAAGCAGCGCGTAGAAGATTTACAATTTCAACTTGAAGAATATCAATCTCCGGAATCGAATCTAGTAAAATTAAGTGATGATCCTCAACTAGTATTATCTGTCAACGAAATCGAAAATTTCGCAGAAACAAATGAAAAACTTGCTCAACTTGAATCTATTAATCAAATTTTAACAGATGAAAAAGAATTATTACAGGAAGAATTAAAACAACTACATGAAATGAAGGAATCTGAAACACAAGCAAAGACATATATCGATGAATTAGAAAGAACAATCGAAACATTCAAATTTCAAATCGCTGACCTTCAAAGTAAAACTAATCAATGGAACGAAAAAGAAACATTCTACAAACAGCAAATCAGCGAATATCAATCGAAGATGGATCAAATCGCTAAACAAGATGAAAATGTAGGATTCGTTTTCTTTTTACAAAGACTTTATTTTCGAGGAATCCTCTATGAAATTTTTAGAATCGACTAAAACTAACAACATTGGAACAAGAAAAATACACCAATGAAAAACAAATTAAAGATCTATTGACTGAACTGAGACGATACAAGGAAAGTATTGTGCCTGATTTAGAAGAAGAATGTCAAATACTCAAATCAGAATTACAAAATCGAGGTACAAAAACCTTGTGTCTCTAAGGAAAACTTTTTTCTTGAATTTTTCGAAGATTCAACATCTAACGTGATGCTTAACGAACGAGAAACATTCTATGAAAAACAAATTAAACAATACGAAAATAATCTCAATCAAGCTATGCGAGAAACTCAAAATATTCAAACTGAATTAGTTAAATTAGAAACAGAAAAAGCCACATATGATGAAAACTCCAACAATACAATTAATACATTAAAACAAGATCATGAACGACAATATGAACTATTAAAAGAGCAATTAACTCAATTAGAAAATAAAGGTTCGAATAAGTTTTACCCTTAGCATATTCTAGTCACTTGTTTCTATAGATCAAACACATAATATCATCTTAAACGAACGTGTAGGTTATTATGAAATACAAATCAAAGAACATCAAATGAAAATAAATCAACATGTTCGCGAAATAGAATCGCTTCAAACTGAACTAACAAATTTACGCGAAGAAAAGTTAACCGATGAAAAACAATGGGAAACTATGGTTCAGAAGTACAAACAAGACTATGAAATACTTCAAACTGAATTACAAGACCGAGGTTAAATTTTACATCAATTTCTAATCTTCACGTTTTGCTTTCGCCCAGTAGATCGCAAACAAAGTGTGGCTATAAACGAATGTGAAGTACATTATATATCGCAAGTCAAAGAATTACAAATCAAAATAGATCAATCGTTTGTTGAAATCGAAGAACTACAATCTCAATTAACTAAATTTGAAGAAGAGAAAACAACCATCGAAAATCAGTGCAAAGAAACTATCAATATTTTAGAACAAGGTCATCAACGACAATCTAAAGAACTTCAAAATGAAATTGACAAATTAAATCAACGAGGTTTGTCATTACTCTTATTTACTTGAAATTCTTTCTTTTTTCCCCCCAATAGAACACAAAGCACATAGAGATGCTCATCAACGTGAAGCAGAATTTGAACAACAAATAAAAGACTATGAAAATCGAGTAGAACATGGTAAAATCGAAACTCAACGTGTTCAAATAGAATTAGTTAAAGTTCAAGAAGAAAAATCAAAACTCAACAATACACTTAATACATTAAAAGAAGAAATCGAAAAACTTAACATGGAATTGTTAGATCGAGGTATGATCACTTTTCGTTTTTCTTTTGCTCAATTCTTGTTTGTCTATCTATTGTAGATCATCGGCAGGTTACGTCACTCGCACAACGTGATTATTCTTCTGAAATACGAATGAAAGAATATCAAATTCAGAGCGAACAGGATATTCGCGAAATACAGGTTCTTCGAACTGAATTAACAAGTTTACAAGAAGAAAAGGCGACTCAGGAAAAACAATTCAATGATATGATAATAAAATTTAAACATGACTATGAAACACTTAAAAATGAATTACATCAACGAGGTTTGGCCTATGTAGTTTTTATAATCTTGATCTTTCCGAGGGCGCATTTGAAGGAAGCATGATAATGACCTTTTCTTTTTGGAATTATGAGGAAAAATTAAACATACATTTTTTTGCGAAACCAGTTTTATCTATAACGAAATTTTATCATATAGATCAAACACAGAACATGGCTATCAACGATCGTGAAATTCATTATCAATCTCAAATAAAAGAATTACAAACCAAGCGAGATCACTCACTTCTTGAAATTCAAGATCTTCAGTCTCATTTGAGTGAATCACGTGAAGAGAAAATTACTCTTGAGAACCACTTGAATGAAATCATCAATAACTTAAAACAAGATCATGAACAACTACGCAAAGAACTTCAAAATGAAATCGATGAATTAAATCAACGAGGTTCGTCATTGTTTTTATTTACTGGAAATCGTTTCTTTATTTTATCTTAATAGAGCGCAGAGCACATAGAGATATTCATCAACGCGAAGCAGAGTTCGAACAACAAATAACCGACTATGAAAATAGAATCGAACAAGCTAATCTCGAAACTCAACGAGTTCAAATTGAATTAGCTAAATTTCAAGAAGAACAATCGAAACTCAACCATATCAATAATTCATTGAAACAAGATGTCGATAGACTTCAAATAGAATTACAAGAACGAGGTTTTATTACATTTTATATTTCTCTGCTCTACTTTTCTTCCCCTTATCTATAGATCAAACACAGAATATGGCTATGACTGATCGTGAAGTTCACTATCAATCTCAAATAAAAGAATTACGAGAGGAGAAAATCACGATCGAAAATCAACTTCATGAAACTATCAATAATTTAAAACAAGATCATGAAAGACAATATAGAGAAATTCAAGCAGAAGTAGAAGAATTAAATGAACGAGGTTAGATCATGTCATCAATTGCCATACCTTTTATCATTTCCTTCATAGAACGTGGAATGAATCGAGCTCTTGAACAGCGTGAAGTGGAAATCGAACAACAGATTATACATTTTCGAGATAAACTTGAACAAGCTAATCTCGAAACGCAACATGTTAAGTCACAATTAGTAGAATTACAAGATCGAGGTATTGTTTTAGGCGTTTTTGGTTTCCTCTACCTACTCAATTTTCGTTGTATAGATCAAACACAAAACATGACTATGAACGATCGGGAAATTCATTATCAATCTCAAATAAAAGAACTGCAAACTCAACGAGATCAATACCTTCTTGAATTGCAAGATCATCAGTCCCGATTAATTCAATTACGTGAAGAGAAGACCACCGTCGAAAATCAACTTCATGAAACTATCGATTCTTTTAAACACGATCAAGCAAAAAAACAAAGACAAGTTCAATTTGAAATCGATGAATTAAACGAACGAGGCTAGTTCATATTATTCATTTTGAATAAAACTCATAATTTTCCATTATAGAACGTGGAATAAATAAAGCTCTTCAACAACGCGAAGTAGAAATCGAACAACAAATAAAAGAATTTAAAAATGAATTAGAACGTGTTCATGGTCAACTATCCGAAGTACGACAAGAGAAAATGAAACTCGACGATACCAACAATACATTAAAACAAAATCTGCAAAGACTTGAAGCTGAATTACAAGATCGAGGTTTACATTTGACTTTTTTGCTTCTTCTTCTTATCTTCCCTTTCACTGTGCTCTNTAGAAAAGACACAGAATATGGCTATGAATGAACGTGAAATTCATTATCAATCTCAAATAAAAGAATTCCAAACCACGCGAGATCAATCACTTATTGACATACAAGATCTTCAATTGGAATTGCATCAAATGACTGATACTATCGGTAACCTAAATCGGGATAATAAAAAACTTCAAAATGACTTAAACGAAAGAGGTAAATGAGCCTTTTTTTTATCTCGTAAACTTTGTTTTTCTCATTTTAGAACGACAACAAAAACAAATTCTCGAAGAACATGAATTACAATATAAACAACAAATTCATGAACATCAGAAAAATCTTGAACTTTCCACTCAGGAGATTGAAAACCTTAAATCGGATTTAGCAAATTTACGAGAAGAAAAACAAGAGAATGAAAAACTATTAAATGATTTAATGATGTCAGTACAAGAAGATTTTCAACAACAAATTGAAACTTTGAAAACAAAAAATGTTCAATTACAACATGATTGTTTGTATTTTTCTATTCAGATATTCGCTTCTGTAAGATAGATTGTCTATTTTTTACCAGATGATACAAAAACAAATCAATTAAACAAAGATATTCAGGATTTACGACAACAAAACGAAACGAATGTAGAACAAATTAATCAATTAAAAACTGAATTTAATCATAAAAATGAAGAAAATAGACAACTGAGTAATATCAAACAGCAATATGAACAAACACAAAATGAATTTAATCAACACGTAAGTTATATTCTGTCTACAATAAACTATTTCGTTTTTTCTTAATATTTAGGTGGAAAGTTTAACTCAAATAAATGAAAAACTTAAACAAGAATTAGATGATTTGAAAAATCGAAATAAACAAACTAACAGTCATGATAGTAATCAAACTACTGACAATAATAAAGTGAACGACCAATTAATGAAACAATTAAGTGATCTACAACAAATGTATGATGATATGCTTGAAAAAGAAACTAATCTTGAAAAAAAATATGCAGAAGAAAGAACAGCTCAAGAAAAAATCATGAAAGAAAAAATTACTGAATATGAAACGCAACTTATCTTAAGACGAAGTAGACTTTTATTTGGAAAATTTTCGTTCGAATAGTGACATTTTATTTCTAGATGAATATATGGTCGAAATGCAAAATACTCAACTTGATCATGATCAAGAAATACTTCGTTTAAAAAATCAACTTCAAGAAGCTACTGCAACTAGTAAGCGAATTGTATTTGAAAGCGATTTTATCTTAATACATGTTTATTTTTCTAGAGAGAAAAAAATGATTTACAATTTCTCCTAATTTCTTATGATTATTTGTGTGTTATTTGGATCAATATGTTATGCCAAATTTCTTTTTATACTTGAAAACTAGATTATATATTTCTAATTATGAATAAACTGTAATCTAATAAATTTTTTAGACTTCTAAGTTGAAGAAAAAAAATATAAGAATACGAAATTGAATTAATTCTAGAGATTAAGACTTAGCATTGGTATTATTCAATATTGATCGATAACAAACAGTTCTAGTTTAGACATCATGGGATAGCCAATGCATATTCGTTGATGACATGGTTATCGGTAGATTACATTTTTATTTTCATAAGTTTATTACACACACTGCAGCATATTAGACTTTCATATATGCGTGTTGTTTACGATAGCAGACACTTTGAGCCTTAGATGCAATAGAATTCGTTTTCATTAAAACTATGTTTAATCGTTTAATTAATAACATAAAACACATAGGTCGAACATTTATAAATTTCCTCACCCACTAATTGTCTAACTCAATGGCTTAGTAATATAATATCTTCTTTCTTCATTTTGATAATATCAGTAGAGACAAATGAAAACAATGACTCAAATTTCGATGTATTATTATCTCTGATCCAATGAAGTACTCTTTTGGGGTGTGGGAATATAGATCAGATCACATCCACACCCTGTGTAAAGAGATATATGTTCATTCTTTCTCTATCCTTTAGTATGTTCTCTAGGACTCTCTAGTGACTTATTGGTTGTCAACTAGGCTCTGGAAAAATCTTTCCGTTTAATTTCCATGCATATATTACCCAGTGCGTATGAGAATAAACTCTTTGTCCGTACGTAGTAAGTCAAAATTCTCTATGATTAACAACTGAATAGTGATCTACAACGTTCATGTGCTTCAATAAGTCAGAGATCTTTTGCGCAATACCGCGATAATCATTGAAGACCCACTTAATAACCCAGGTCGAGCAATCCGCTAGTAGGCACCTATCGGAACCCATCCGATCCGACTGGAATCCCATAGGATTTTATCGAATCCTGCCAGATCTTACAGAATTATCGTTGGATTCCGGGTCGAGGAATCGATGTCGGATCCTCAGTGTCGGATTCCTATGAATTCCAAGGAGAACCCGTTGTATGTCATCGGAAGTTCATAGGATTCCGACACTGAGGATCCTATCGGATCAGTCGACCTGGGAAGAACCGCATGAAAATCAGCGGTTAACCGATTCGTCTATAATCTTTGACAAAAAAGTGTTCCAAATCATCAATAAGCTATTTTGAACATCACTTTGTTTTTACTTTTAAACGTGATAAATATGCGCAAAAAACCGCCGGCTTACCGCAAAAATGATCCGGTATTCGCAACACGGGTGGAAAATGAATTGTTTCAATTATAATATATAGTGTATTTGTCGCATTTTCTAGATAAGTGTTTCTGTATGAGTCAGCTGTTGTACGTAGATGACGTCTGTCACGACGAAATTTTAAATCAGTAACGATTTCACCATGCCCACATCATAATGCAACACATCCTGATGTTTTTTCAGAGATAAACATATTTATTTGAACATGGCGTTGCCAAATATCTTCCGGATATGTATCGATATCAATCTTAATCCAATAACGATTCTCGTTATCAATTGAACTTTTGTATTTTCGAACTCGTTTTTGATAAATACTAACCTGATTGTTTTTCAAAATATTTAACTTTTGTATTGCTAAAAATCTATTCTGTGACGAATCAAAAGTTATGAATTAGAACCAGAATTTTGTACGTTTTCTAAATATACCTTTAAAAATCACTCGACGTTGAACTATCAGTGTATTTTGCAAGTGTGTGTGAATGATTATATATACAACGTACAAACACCCACACGCACAGTGAATTTTTGATCAACTTATCACGAAGATATTGGATCGAACTGCTTTGCTATATCATCTTTGTCTTAATTTTACTTCAGATAAATCGACAATATCGTCGAAATGAAAATTTATTTTTATAACAACCCATCAAAACTCAGGAAACATTATCTGAGAAGAGAAATAAGCAATCCAAAACAAGTATCAGATAATGAATGTCACAAAACTGAGAGACAAAAAATAACATAAATTTAAACAATAAGCAGAATACTAGTGGCCATATGATATAAAAAAAACACCGATTTGAGTATTGATACCCAATGTAATCCGATACAATAAACCATTTAGATTATAGTCTATAATAAAAAAATAAGAAACATATTCGAGATGAAAGGAATATACCAAGCTATTTTTCAATCGTTTCAATGGTTTCTTTTTGGACAATCGATTAGTTCGTTAAGTACCTAGTAAGTAAAATGGTCATTGACAAAAATCTGAATAACAAACAAATTAATAGACGTACTTTCAATGATATCATCGACTTGATCGATAGTTTCTAGAAGATCATTCCCTAGGGCATGTACTGAATAAAGGGTACCCGAAAAAGTACCCTGCTACTAGTATGTCTTAGGAACTTTATGATACTGGAGTACTTAAAAGTACTTTTAGGTACCTTTTAGGTACTCAGGTAGGTACCCTGCTGGAAAGCAACTAGTAAATGGGTACTTGAAGGTACTGATCAAGTAATCAACTGGGTACTATTGCACAGTATGCTTAGGTACCCTGTTACCAAAATTGCAGTACGTTGATAGTCTAACCTAATCTTCGAAATTTTTCATTTTTTTCTCTCAAAACAATTTATTAAATTTTTTTCGATTGTATTTAATTTAATTTTCCCGATTCTGAAAACTCTAGCAGGTCAAATTTCCGGATCTGACCGGAATTGAGTTGGTCGAATCTCCATCCGACCACTTCACGGTAGTCCAATCTTAATTTACGATTAAGATCGGCATGTTCTCGACTAATATATAGTCAAGAAATAATCTAGAAAAAAATATGAAAATAGTTTATTTTCTTATGGTTTACTGAGTTGTTTATAAGGAGCCGTTCACGCAAAAGAAAACGGTGAATGAACAGGCGCTACACAGAACGCGACAAATCTAGGGTACCCTGTACAGCTTTCCTCAGTAAAATTACAGGTGCGGGTACTTATACAAGTACTTGTTCAGCAAAACATACTGCTATGGGTACCCAATGCAGTACCTACATCAGTATGGTTACTGATAATTTTCTAAGTACCCTTAATAGGTACCCTGGTGTGGCTTTCTCAGTATATTGGTACCCTGAACTCAGTACATTCCCTAGGGTTGTGTTCTTCTACGTTGTCAATCACTGAATCGAAAAACAAAAGGCAAATAGTTCGAATAGTTTCAAATGAAAAGGAAATAATTGTCTTACAACCAGCATTTGCTGCAGTGCTGATTATTTGTTGACCTTTTACTACCCAGGAGAGTCATTCCGAGACTAGGATCCTATCGGATTCCGACAAGGGTCAGACCGTGAATATACCAAATATCCATGGATTCCAATAAAACTAACGAAATCCTATAGGATTCCGGGATCAGGACCTACAGTCGGATCCTTGGTGTAGGATCCAGTGTTGGAAATTAACGGAATCTGACATGAACGTATGACCCTAGTGTTCTTATGAGAAAATATGCATATTCACTCCTAATTAAGAAAATGTTTTTTTCCGTCGGAGCCGACAGTCAATCCGTAACCCGGAATCCCATCGGATTCTGTCGGGTGATAGGATCCCATCAGATCCGATAGGATCGGTCATAGAATTCATTCACCTGGGTAATTCATTTTGAATCGATGCTTTACTGTTCAATAAAACAAACAAAATTTAAGCAAGGTAAAAAAGATCTTGAACTTAATTCACTTACACTTTTAAAATGGACATGGCTCCATTTAACTCTCCATATTGTTGTATATGATCAATATCATCAAGGACATCTAAAAGATATGTGATTTCGATGAGAAAGTATAGATAATTTGTCTTACTTTTCCATTGACGCATATTGAAAAAAATGCCGACTCTCTTTGAATAGTACTTTCGAAGTTCATTGCCATCTGTTGTTTTGTTTATAAGATGATTCAATACCTAAAATTTATAAAATTTTACTGAACAATAAGCCAAAAATAAATTTTTACTTTAAGTTTATTATCATTAGAAGGTTCAATCTTATTAAACATAAAATCATACACACATTTCATTGATACCATCTCTTCTGTTGAGACCAATAAATATAAAATCGACAATACAATACAATACAATATAAGTGCTGTTTTGATATAGCAATGATTATTCTCTGGTTTATATAGAAGATGAATTGCATACGCGATAATGAAAAAGAAACGATAGAGCGTATAGTTAACACGTCGAACGACGAAAGGAAAATAATGAATAAGGCCCCAAACAGACTGAAAAAAATAAGGCGAATTAGAAGTGAATGAACTAATCTAATTTCCGTTGTTAGATAGAAACACCAATCACGTTGCTTAATTCAACTTTAAGTTAATTCATTTTTCTCTGTCTGTTTGGCCCCTAAACGTTGGTAGACGACATCGACAAACCTTGACCCAATAAATTAATGTTCCATGTTTAACTCTTTTGTATCCAACATTTAATGGCACCATAATTATACGTGCAATAAGAAACGAAATATTTGATTGATCATACTGATGATCTTAGAATGCAATATTTTGTTTAATACGACAAAAGCTATTTTATCCTTCCATTTCGATTCTAAATTATTGAAAATATTGTTGTCTTTTGATAATAAAAAATCCTAAAATAGATTCAAGCCCATACCTTGTCTTATTGATTGTGAGATGTTGCAATTGAGGGCCAATATTATTGAGAAATTCTATTTTTATTCAAACGCATATTCTATTTAAGAGATCCATGAGTCAGCCGAAAACATGACTGACCATCGCCTCGCTTCACCTCACCTAGTATCTATTTTAAACAGCAGTGTCATGATCCCAAAATTATAGAATTTTCGTAGAATTCTGAACTCATTCGAATTAATCAGAATATTCGAATTGTAGAATAATGAGAACATCACAATAACTAGAATTATAAGAATTATTAGAATAATAAGAATCATTAGAATTCTCGGAATAATGAGAATTTTAGAATAATCGAAATTTTAGAATAATAAGAATAATTAAGCATTTTAGAACTTTAGAATTATCAGAATTATCAGAGTAATGAAAATTTTAGAATCATCTAGGGATGCACCAGTACCAGTATACTGGTCCACCAGTAATACTGGTTTTCTACTTTCGAAAATAACTATTAGCTAAATGAGTCATTTTCTCAG
>OENM01001551.1:12579-29197 GCA_900239745.1 Rotaria magnacalcarata | reverse complement strand
CGAAATCGTGTTTTAGTAAACTTAATATTTTCACCCAACTCTGACGGGGAGTACAGGGAATTGTTTCGACGAAAATTACATTACTCGAAAAGATTTGAAATGCAGCTAAATCCACACAGTTTTTGATGCTGATTCCGAATATAGCATAAGTTTTTTTTTACAGCAGCTATAGTCTCTTAGCCCATAATCCAATAGAGAGTAGGAGAAAACGACAAAATCACCACTCAAAAAAAGTGTCTCCCGAAGCTACCTTTAAGTAGCCAATGCATTTTGACTTTCGTAACCATCGTACTCTGTAGCGTGTAAAAACGTCTATCGAATGGCATAGATTAGAAAAATGACTTATCTCGATTTTCGCCAACAATTTTTGTCGCAATATGGAAAAAATTCTAAAAAAAAGATAGTTTATTACAGTAATCGCCCTTCGATCGTGAAGCGACCAATGCTGTTTTATTCTTCTAATCGTCCTATTTTGTACAGCTTTAAAATGTCTATCGGCTGGTCAATGTGAGAGCAGTTCTAATGTGATATATTTGTGTCGAAAACGGGACACTCTTTTGAAGAGCAACAGTCTAACAGTCAACTTTTCTTAGTGTCCATAACTTTTTTGAAATTCATTTTTTCCGTGACTGATTCAGTACCCAAATGTTTGTGTCAGCGGCAGCTTTAATTTCATATTTAATGTGACTAGGTTGAGTTGAAATAATCTAAATGGGTCGATAGGGTATCTTATACGCCCTTGTTCATTTGTTTTGTCATTTTTTATTATCTTAGCAGTGAGACGTGCGAATTACAGAAAAAACGAATGAGTGATTGTATAGCCCTAGAAAAACTCTTGCTTGATGGCAATTAAGAATTGCTTTCGACATTTTAGTTCTCGTACAACCAAGCTTTTTTTTCCACATATTTCGAATTTTTCGGCAGAACTGTGGCGTTACTTTGGAAAATTCCGACGCCTATGTTCTAAACTAGCTTTTTATGCTAAAATATTGTTTCTCATTTGAGGGCAGACGATTAGCCTACCAAGCCTACGCAACTGTTTGTATATATTTTTTGGTTTGTATAAAAATATGGCTTGATAAAACGAATTTCAAGGATTTCACGTTGTTTTGTAACAAATATGACCATTTGTACAGTACTATCCTGTTGAAATGACCTCCACTGAAGATCACGAAACGAAGATTTTTGAAAATGTCGAAAAGCAGAGACGAACACAAGTAGGCGCCTACCAAATCATAGATAAAAGATAATTATTTTTTGAAAAAATGCTGTTACAAAACCCATCATTTTGGTGTCTTGTAGTCTGTAGCTTAGAATTTTTCACGGTTCCTTTTTACATTAAAACATCTTATACAATTTTGTAGAGAACTGAATGAGGAATCTTTTGGTGAAAAGAGTTAAATCAGAGCGACGAAAATTGGCGGAGATATTGGTAAAATACTGAGAGGCCCATTATTCCCGGGACACTCGATATCTGATGAAAACATTTAAGAAAGAGTCTATGACATGATCAAGAAACTTTTCACAAGCCGTCTACCACCAAAATTTGGCTTTCTATTTAGGTATCTCAAATGATAGGCCATCATTCAAAATCTCTAAATCCAAAATATAAAATCTTTCTGACTTGCTTGTGAAGCATCTTAGAGTATACATGCGGCATACCCTTCTATGCCTGATCAACAAATCGAGATTTCTAGGTGCTGTTAATATTTTATATTTTACCTGAGTCTGTTCATTGCTTCGAGCTATTAAATATACCATGAGATACAAAAATATTTTCTTTACAAAATTGTGTAACTTATTCAGTTATACAAAAATATTCATCAGGTGATAACTGCAATATTTGTACAAAGATGAAGATTGAGCGCGATGAAGAACTTTTGGTAAGCACAATACAAGTTTCGTCCAAGCAAAGTCACGTTGAAAACTTAACAGAGAGAAATACATATTTTTTTCTGATATACTGTTCAAGCTAGCATGACTTCCTTGATGATGAAGTAGACAGTTGAAAGAGTAGGGTAAGGGAGTGAGTGTGAAGTCATATGTGAGTGTGGTTGCAGAGGCCAGCTAAGCCAATACCAGCACACCCGACGCTTACCCATACCATCAACAGTTCGTCAGTTCTGAACAGCACCCAGGAATGTAGAAGCCGATATTTCTTCATTGGAAAAATGCTTAGTAAGAGTTTCGATAATCTTACTCTGTTTTCAGTGAACTCAATCTATCCATATCATAACAGGCTGTCGCTCAGCATTTCAAATAATCTTGAGGGTGTGAATGTGGTGCGTGGGTGGGTCGAATATCATGATTCCGCGTACCCCTACCCACATTCACACCCACACCCACACCCTCAGGTCTAAAAGTCAAGTTTATAAGCATCTCCGGGTAAAAAGAGCTATACCGTTCGATTGCAAATTAAATCTAGAATTTTTTGGTACATGGATGATTGGATAAATTTTGTAGGGAAAACGCTATAGGCGAACTGCATAAGTGACTTTCGAATCTGCTCATAAAAGTCTTAGTCATCAGGGTCTGACAATATACCATGTGACATAAATATCTATTCTTTTGGGATAGATACTGTTTGATCTTTTGTACTGATTCTTTGAATCGTTATGTATTGAGATTCTGCCACTTGATAATTTCTTTAAGCGAAAATGAAAACTTTTCTAGTTATTTTGTGGTTGCTTCTACTCTCCCTCGTTTGAAAAAGAGGTCTCAATACACTCATTCTTCATTGGTCAGAGATAAAACTTACGCATTAGTCATGCAACTCGTTGAGATAAAAAAATACTCATTTTTAGATTTGCTCTAGATTTCAAAGCCAGGTGACTGAGATATAAAGAAAAACAAATTAAACATGTCCGAAATGTTAACAACTGAGAAATCACGATCTTGTTTTGAAACATTATCCCCTGAACTCGTTTTGATAGTTCTCTCACATTTTTCATGTGAAGAGCTGATTTTTTCATTTTTCTGTTTGAATTCTTATATCAACTCGCTTATTCACTCACTCACGACGATGAGTCATACAATTCGAAATGACGAATGCAACGCTGTCAGTTTCCTTCAACTTCATGCAACTAAGATACACCGACTGGTTCTTATTCGTTCTCCAACTGTTTGTTTTACGTCATTAAACAATCTTCGTTCTCTAACATTAAAATATGGAACGCCTGAACAATTCAACAGTATTCGTCCTGAGTATTTCCCATTTCTGGAAATTCTACATGTTGATTCAGGTGAGATATTAGCTTAGCAAATGTGACTCGTTTTATTCTTGACATTTAGGATTATCGCTGAATGCATCGGATGTTGAAAAGGCAATGGATAAATTACTCAAAATGCTTTTTTCGAATGGGTTCCCTAAGCTTCGAATTTTCACATCGATACATATAGGTGCAATATCGTCAAGAGAAACATGGTCGCACGCACCTAATCTGCGATGTGTACATTTGTATTTGAAGCAAAACAAAGATTATGAACTGCTTCTAAGTATTTGCCCTAATCTACGTCGATTCACAACATATGAACACCATGTCTTTTCTCCGTTGTCAGGTAGAGTAAACCACGATTAAGGCGAAAGCCTAAACATTTTCGTAATCTGAGGGGGATTTATCACGAAATTTTCGTGGTGTCGGCAAAGATTTTCATATTCAAGTATTTCAATATGTAGTCTCACACATGGGATACATTTAAGTCATGCATTTTAGGGAAATCTCAAGGAAATCACAGACGAATAATGACGGAAATCGGAAGACTCAGCACATTGGAATGGGGCGGCAAGTTCATGTTACACGAATGTTCATTGGATTATATGACCAAAAAAAGTGTTCCGGCTCGTTTTGATAATACCGATGTACCTCCACTAGTCCTCAGTGAAGAAAATTTTGTCATTCGTGGTCGAATATTTCCAAGTAAACATCCTTACTCTTTGGCATCATTTCTCGTTGAAATACGACTGCCAAATGCCTTTCCATTTGCCATTCCTCGTGTGTCTTTTTTGGATCCAATATATCATCCACATGTGAAGAAAACAACTGAGATCTGTGAGTGTTCGTTAAAGCTGACACCAGATAATTGGAGACCGACAAATAGTTTAAACGATGTGATAGAAACACTTATTGAGGTTATCGAAATAGAGCCTACTATTGGACATTATCACGAACGCACGGCCGGCCTAGAATACCATTCTGCAAGAGATACATTCGATCAAAAAGCTTTGAGTCTTGTGTTATCGAAAGGTAGACCGCGCGAATATCATTAGTCATGAGACCCGAGTCGATTTCGGAACTTTATCTTATTGTGGTTTTTCTTCTTCATATATATTATCCGTCTGACTTCGAATGCTTTTTTTAAATAATCTGTACTGATTTTTGTATTACGCAAATGCAAGCGCCCACTAGTCTTGGATATGAATAGAATTTGACATAGGGGCTAATCTTTTTAGGAATACTGCTGATCTGCTTTCAGAAATATCGATTCTCCAACCACTAATTTATTTGTGATGAATTAGATTGTTCTATCAGGAATAATTCGTGAGGGTGTGGGGTGTGGCTGTGAAGAAGCTGCCATAGTGCGTTTCGTCTCTGCTAAAGGACTCTTCAGATGGCTTAATCTATTCAAGTTCAAAAATATTGAATTCAAAACTAAAGTAAAAATTCAATTCAATGTTATAAACATTCTTTCAGAAAGAGTCAAATTTCAGTATATTATAGAATTCTGTTTTGTTTCTCGGTGAAAATATGAATATTATAAAAAATATTTTTGTCGAATTTTATATTTTGTTTTGGGATGAAAAAAAATTCTGAATTACTTTTCGATGGAATATTTTTAGTTCTCACTTCTGTTTTATTGAGTATTCGGAATCATGTTAGAGGAAGTAATGACATAAATAATTCGTTGAGTGGACATTGTGTATGGATGTAGATGATGATAATGTTGGTTTCATGTTTGGTTATTTATTGTTTGATTTTGTGCTTTGAGTCGACGATGCCTGTTCATTTCCTGGTTTTCATCTATAATCAATAAATCAATGTATAGTATATGATGCTTGAAAGACTGCTTCATTTTTTTCATCTATCATACTCGCTCTAGCTTTGTTTTTTAGTATGGTCTGTCTTGCACGTTTTCGAATCAATTCTCTCATTGTGCTTTTCTGTTTTCTGTTCCCAACGATCAGTTTCGTTTCGATTATTTGAGTATTTGAAAATATTTCTTGAAAGATACAATGCATGTCGCGCTTACATTTATTGAATCGATCCTCATGTGTATAATGAATTATAAGTTTATTTTGAAATTCGTTTGGCTTCGTGTTCTCTTGAATGGTGAATTCTTGTTTTTTATGCGATTCTTCAATTAAATGGTAATTATCGGTCGTAAGTGTTGCACTTCTCATTTTGACTTGAGATTGTTGTCGACTTGGTTGTCCAGATAATGCTATACGCATTTGTAAGAAGTGCCTTTCATTATCAAGAAATGATAGAAATTCTAGAGATGATATGTAGCCAGAGAAGAATTTTCGGAATGTCTTGTCGATAAATGAAGACTGGTAACTATAGAATAAATCTATGAGAATAGTATATGTATCAACAATAAGCTTATGCATTGTACAAAAATGTTGATTTGATATATCTTCTCTCATCATTGAATAATTGAAACGTTGATGAATATTTGATTGCACGTCGAAGACTTGCTTATACAATGTGATCGAATACATGTCGAGAATGATCAGTAATAAATGGTACAACATAGGGTTCTGCTGCTGGTTTATGATAGACGGATGTTGATAGAGTGCCATTGATATTTGTAAGGAGAACATCAAGAGATCGAAGACTTTTACCGATTTTATATTCTAATTTAATATTTGGATGCTAATTATTTGCATTTTGTAATATTTGCTTCCATGCATTTTTCGATTTATTCCATGTCATAAAAGCATCATCAATATACCTATCAAAATTATTCAAAATAAAATTAGTTATTACTCTAAGTTTACTTCTACTTACCGTCCATAATATTCGCCTGTCATATCCTGTCGACGAACAAGTTCTTTTTGCCATTTCTACATGAATATATTTGCTAATGTCTTTGTACATGATGAACCCATTGCACCACCAATGACTTATAGATAAATCTTGTTACCATAGACAAACACGTTCTCTTTCAATACAATTGAAGCTAATAATCTTATTTTTTTAGAGAAATTTCTTTGACTTTTGTATAACCATGAAAATGAAGAAATTCAACAAGAATACTTAAGGCTACTTCTTGTGGTAACATAGTATATAAATTACGAATATCAAAAGTACAGAAAAGTGTCGATGATTTAAAAAGACCTTTTCTCATATATTGATGAAGTGCTTAGATTAATGAAACACCATCAATAATGGTTGTATTTTGACATTCCTTATCAAATATAGGTCGAATAATTTCATCTAAATAATTTGATATATTTGTTGTTGGAGCATGAATAGTATTTTCAATCGGTCGAACTGGTATACCATCCTATATATCAGATAGACATACAAAATCAGATTTAAATCCAATGATAATCTTTTGGGATTAAAATATAAATGAGCTAATTGACATTTTATTCGATTAGGCATTATTTTATCACATTGCCCAAATAAATTTTTTCGCACGAATTTGATTGAGTAAATGAATAACATTATCTTGAATCGTATTAAATGGATTTTCTTTTAATTCAATAAAAGCATTTGTATCTTGAAAAAAACTTTGAGCTTTCTTATCAAATTCTTTTTCTGTACCAACATAAAAATTATAACCTTTATCAGTGACACGAAGAATTAAATTATGTTTTTTAATTTTACGTTGAATCGAAACTACCTTTTGTTGCTTGATTTAATGTTAATATTTCATCATGATAAGATAATGGTGAAAAATAAGAAAAATTAAAATCATGAAGTAGTTGATTTGAATATTGCTTAAGAATGGTTGTTGTCATTGGAATAAAATAATGTTCACTTAGATGACTTCGAACTATATCATAAATACTTTTATGATGTTTTTGAATTGCAATTTCTTGTTGATGCCGAGAACGAATAGCACTTTGATTTATTCGTATACAAGATGGACCTAAAACAATATAAGAAATCGATCAATATGAAATAAGAAGTAATAATTAAAAAAAACGAATTACCAAATGAAAGATAATTCCACATACCGATTAAATACATTGGTACGTAGATCAAGATATGGTTCAGGCCAAACACCGACAGTATTTTTAGCAGATAATAAACGTCGATGACTTTTCATTAAGATTCCTCATAATGATTGTATTTTCATAGAAACTTGCTGTTTTAATTTATTTGTTTGACAATTCATATGTTGTTGTATTTGTTCGTAAACACATGAGCCATTAATATTGATATTGTTGAGTAAATGTGATTGCAATTATAAAAATTCATTTTCATATTGTTGATCATATTCTTGTAATTGAACTTCATATGAATTTAGAAATAGATTTAACCATATACGTTTTGCTTCTTGAATAGTTTTATAACGTTTATTTCTAACTTCAATTATCTTTTCATCATTATTCAATGGTGAATAAATCATCGGTGCAATGAATTCTTCTAGTTGATCGAAATTTTTTGGTAAAAATTTGCATAAAGTCGCATTTCTAACATTAAAAGATCTTGATAAATTGTTGCCTGTTTTTCTCGTATACTCATCAATTGGTTGATATATTGATTCTAAAAACGAAATTTTGAATAAAAAGAAAATTATCAATTCTATTAAAAAATCAGGTAAACATACTTGATCTATAGTGGTAAAATGGTATGTAGAGATGGTTTCAAATAATTTTTTTTTCATGAAAATCATCTATAAATTTTTGTAATTGTTTATTATTTCTCATTGATAAATATTTTTGTTGACAATCAACAAATCCTTTAAGATAATGGTCAAGTCGATCCAAAGATAATGTTGTTAATGGATACGATTGAGCTTGATTATTCAGTTGAATATGACATATATCTATTTCTTTCTTGATATTATTAATATAATTGTCCAAATATTATTGACATATCTGAAAATCATTTGTCTTTGTCATTCCATACATTGATCGTTTTATTATTACGAGACACATATTATTCTTAAAAGTGACATCGAAAAAAGAAACTTCCTGGCCAACAATGTTGTTGTATCCCAATATCAAAATAGGATTGCCATAATTGATGATGAACTTGTAAATAATAGTGTTTATCTAATAGATCAAGTCGATGACAGAGAAATATTTGTTCTTCTTTTTTCTTGAAATTATAATTTATTATGTTAGTCAACATTTTAATAATTATCATTGGTGAACGTTTCAAATATATTGGTCGTCTAGAATGAAAAAAAGATTTTGCTAACTATAATTTTGTTAAACTTCAATATAAAGACACTGACTGATAATGTTTACAAGCAGTATTGTTCATGATAGTCGTTGTCGTTGGAATATTTAAGTTACTTCTTCGTCTCATCTTCTTTAATTTTGATTGTGCAACTGATATTGAACTTGTTGATTTTGATATTCTTGTATTTGATTTAATATGTTGCACTGATATATCTCTTTTACGTTTTGTAAGGTTTCTCATTGAATTTATTTCAGTTGATGAAAAATTTTCATGATTTGGTTGATTGTTGGAGTTCATTGTATTATGAGTTGGATTCTTCTTCTTTTTATGATGAATTATCTTACGTCGACGGAGTAGTTTTTCGATTTTTCTTGAATTCATACCTTTTGCACGACACTTTCTTCGAAAACGTTGATCTTTTCGATTACCATGACATTTTTTCTTTTTAATTTGATTTTGAACTGTCGTCACGTTTACATTCATATTCGAAATAGTGATTAGCAGAAACAAATTAATAATAAAATCTAAAAATGAAAAAAAACGGGATATTAATAAAACTAGCTAATAAATAATTGATAAAAAAAAACAAATGAATAAGGAAAAATGTTTTATTTTATTAAAGAATTACTAATTTGATTTCGATTGGAAAGTTTGACGTTTATGTTTATAAATACGTTGAATACGTTCACTAATTTTATTACAACGTTCATTTATAAGTTGTAAGAATGTTGAAGATAACTTTTCATTTTTATTCAATGTATATTGAGATGCATTCATTTTCTTTACATTAACTTCATGTTTCTTTTTATATTCTTCTCGTTGATCTTCAGCTGATTTCAGATACATATTAAATAAAGTAATTCTCGATTGTATAGCAACTTCTTTAAATTGTTTCATTAATGCTTCTTGGACAGTTAAATTTTGAATAGAATCAATGCACGGATGATGAGATATTGTTGAGCATTCAAATGATTGACTTGGTAAATTGTAATAAATAATTTGTTGTTTCAAAAAAATGTTTTCAATTAGATTAAAAGAAGTATTATTTATCTATTTTTCAAAAACAAAACATACTTGATATTCATTTGGTTTATGTTGAAAATATTCTGATTTTAATGCTGGAATATGATAATCATAATGAATCAGTTCTACTTGATGTTCAACTTTCTTATATAAAGATGAATTAAGATTTTGCTCAATATATGTAATAAACATTTTTTGAAATGACAATGTATAACCTTGATAATTATTTGCGTTAATATTGAATTCTTGTTGATATTGTTTTAATTGATGTTGCAATGCATATAAATGATCATTGGTAAATTTTAAACAAACTTCATTTTCATTTGTTTTATCTTTCTTGTTTGATAATACAATAGTGTGCCAATAATGCATGGACATCCTTTATCGTTCACATATTTGGTGTCCATTTTTGTTTAATTACCCTTTGGAACTGTCCCCAGGAGAGTCATTCCGAGACTAGGATCCTATCGGATTCCGACAAGGGTCAGACCGTGAATATACCAAATATCCATGGATTCCAATAAAACTAACGAAATCCTATAGGATTCCGGGATCAGGACCTACAGTCGGATCCTTGGTGTAGGATCCAGTGTTGGAAATTAACGGAATCTGACATGAACGTATGACCCTAGTGTTCTTATGAGAAAATATGCATATTCACCCCTAATTAAGAAAAAGGGTTTTTTCCGTCGGAGCCGACAGTCAATCCGTAACCCGGAATCCCATCGGATTCTGTAGGGTGATAGGATCCCATCAGATCCGATAGGATCCGTCAAAGGATTCATTCACCTGGGTCGTGCAGACAGGACTATTACTTTCTCATCAGAGTTATAGAATGTGTTATTCTCAATGGATGTTGTATAACCTACTACTATCATTAATATATCTGATCTTCTTCTAAATATTATCCGTATATCACTGCGCAATGTGGTTACGTTTCTGAAAGTAATTAATGTAAGGTGGAAATGTCTATCATATCTTTTTTCTGTTCTTTTTTCTCTCTCTCTCTCTCTCGTGTGCATATATAAAGCGCGTACATTGTATGATACATAAGAACTGGAGCAGAACTAAAACATTAGAGAATGGAGTAGTGTAACTAACATCTTATACACCGAGGATAGTGGTAATGCTACTCTCCCAGTTTCTCTTTGTGATCACAAATAAAAAATTAAAGCTGCAGCAGTAACGAATATAAACTATCTATTTATCATCAAACAAAATCCGTTACAATCACAACAGGCCAGAAACAAATGCAATGAAGCCTTTATTGTGAAGGATCAGTATCGTCAAGCTAAAGACAGAAGATAGAACCAATCGGGGAAGGCACGAGAGTCCACGACCCACTTCGTCAGCAAACCGAACTGATGAGACCCTTGAGAAAGGTCGAAACGCATCTTGGTTTCTCTGACTCACTCTCACCTTTTTAAAACAGGGAGAAACAAATATTACCTGATTATGGGGTTCTTGAAATCAAATATTTTAGCTATCAATTAATATTCTTTTTATTTCTAGTGAAATCGGAACTATGACAAGATCATTATCGTCATTAGCATTACCAGCAAAAATAAATCCGCTCGATCTTCCTCATGATAGAAAATGTCATGAACAGACTTTTAACAACCTTAACCAGCGCATCATCAAGATTCGACAACTAAAAACAAAAACTCAGAGAAAGGAAATATATGAATTACCACGATTAGTCAAACTAACTATCCGATGTTCATATACATCTGATATCGAAGACAAAGACTCTTCTCAAAAGTCCGATCTTACCTTTACTCTGCATACCTTCATTGAACTTTTTCGTACCTAGTTGCTTTTTTCTGCTTTTGTGGTTCATTTTAACTCTATTTAAAAGAAGGAAAAAACTTTTTTTTACATAGGTCTCCAAAATCCCTAGTTATTTAAAAAAAATCGAAAAATGGACATTTTTTCGTTTGGCTGACAGGGGGCCCTTAATGATGTAAAGTTGATCTCAAGATGCCCATGATGGTCGACAGTTCATCTAAAAAAGAATAAACAAGTGAATTCCATCGCACTACAGCTGCAATATCTCAATGAAATTGATCCTACTTACAGCCTTTTCATTCTTTGTATTTTTGACTACTTCGGCAATATTGTGAGGCACATATAAAAAAATTCTCTTTTTTATTGATCGATCACAGATGTTTTTACAAGAAAACAACACAAAAATAAAATATATTCAACAGGAATATACATCTTAGTCTTTACTCAAATCTTCAGTTCACGTATAACTTTCCATACATCCAAACGAATCCATTCCATTTGTGTTGGATCATATTTAGTCAAATAAATATCCGATGTCAATGGAAATGGTCGATGACCATTCGATTGTTCTAACATTAATTTTACTGGTTGAAATATGTTTTTATTACAATATGTTCTCAATGCCTCTATCCATACATCTGGATGATCACTAGGTGAGACAAGTTCATGTACCTCAGAAGTCATCCGATAACCTACAACGAATGCTAAATGCATGACGGCATCATAGAGAAGTCCAGCTGGTGTTCTTCGACTTGCTTCCTGGAAATCAATTGGACTCATAATTAAACCGATTTCATCTTGTCCCCATGCAATTGGATTAACCCAATCATTTGCAGCCCATACGTCTTCATCATCCGTTGTATTATTCTTATGTGCGAAACATGACCAAACTGTTACTTTTGATGCACCCAATGATTTTAATACTGTAATCATATCCATTGTACGTGTGTTACTGATTTTACCGGCAACACTACAATGTGACAGTAAAATAATTTCTGATAATGGATAAGATTTTGACATAATTTCCATTCCATTCTTACGCCAACCGTCAACATTCTGACTGCTACTATAAAATATTAATGGATCGAGTAATAGTTGCATTTGTGGAAAGATTTTTTTCAGTATTGCGACACCGTATTGAACTTCGTGATCAACACCGTCTTGATAGACCAAGAATGGTTGATTTACTAGAATGTAAAAGAAGGAGAGAGGATTTACGTTTAATTACAAACACAAGCACGGGCGATTATGACAGCAGACATTGTGTCATGTACAGAAAGATCGTGTTTCTAAAAGTTTGTCAATTTAAAAAAATTAAATATTCCTTGCCATTTACTTCGCTAAACGTCAAAGTTTTCATGGTTCGCCTTCAGCATTCTACCAGTGACAATTATTTTTAACAAAATTGATCCTAATGCAACACTTTACACTGACAAACTTCTATACAGATTATCTATTGCTCTGTATAATCTCGTCAAAAATGGAAATTCAAAAGAAGTTAAATATTTGTCGCTGCTGACATATTTCCATTCCTCGGAAGCAAAACAACTGTTGGTTTCATTTCATTTGGATCGGAGTTCAACTTTTGCGTCTATAAATTGCCTTCAAAAGTGGAAAAGTGTTTGGCAATTTCAATTTTTCGGTAGCTTGTTCTTTATTATTTAATAACTCAGTCAGAAAAAAAGATTCTGAAAGTCTCAAACCTTTTCCCTATAGTCAGTTTTCGACGTAGAATCGATTTTGAGTACAAAGCGCATACGGGTGATTCCACCAGCTTCCTCCCATCGTTTCAGTGACCATCTTCAAAATGCGCCACACACAGAGTTTGTAGAGTTGATTGTACTGATCATTTTGATAGTAAAAAATGTCTAACTTTCATCAAGAAATGGCAGAGATATCGTTGAAATACACTACTAGCGCGTTTAGGCTAAAATCTGCCCATCATAGTACCTCTGCCGTTTTACAATTTTATGCTTTCTGTATCGGATTTCTGATAATAGATTCTAGTATCCGCGACAATGAACTCCTAAAAACTGTATTTTGAGGCTATCCTTTATGTTCCCATACATATGCCTGTTCCTGCTGGAACTGAGGATGACTGCTCTAAAAAGTCGAGTGAAATCTTGCCCAAAAAATTCGAATTGTTGCACTTGGCGACATATACAGTTCGCTAGAACTGAAGCTCCTCTATAGATCTATATAGCTGGGTTTCAAGGGCAGTGACTTATTCATATAGAAAAGCAATCGAAACCAAAGCGATCAAGATTTTTCGCTGGATTTTGACCGTATTTTGAAAGTATTTCAACGTTTTCCCATGTTTTTCGTGATCAGAACTAAAAACTAATTTAAGATTCGAAATTAACGCAAAAAACTCTACAAACTCTGTATGTTTGATGTATTTTGAAGATGGTCACTATAAAAATAGGAGAAAGCTGTTGGAATTACCCATACTTCAGTTTTGATCAAAATACCACCGTGTTTGGAGCCTACTCGACCGACTTGTGAAGCTTCTGTGAACAAAACTTCCGCTGCTCTGAACTATTAGTTTTATGTGTAGCAGTCATTCATAAGTCACCAGAAAAAGGTATGACTGAGATAGGAACGCTGAAAAAAATATTAAGTTCTTTTAACGCGTTGATTCTATTTTGTGTAAGAATTTGGCCGTTTTTAGGAAAAAAACACGTTTTTGTGCTCTTCTCGAAAGAATTCGCGCGTTTCTAAGCGTTTTTCTGGCACATTTATAAGGTTTCTTAGTTAAATTTTGGAGAAATGCTTAACAACGTCTAAATGTGCCGGAAAACGCATAGAAACACTCGAGTTCATCGGAGTTAAGCACAAAGACGCGTTTTTTCCTGAAAAATGCCTAATAACGACCGAAAGTTACCACAAAAGGGAAAAAATGCGTTAGCAGTTGTTAATAGTTTTCAGCATCGACGTTTTCAGTTACGCATTTTCCTGGGTCACATATGAGTTTGAAGATATCACTAAGAAGATGGCGGATATGAAACGGATTTTACCTAAGTGAGAGACCGATTGGAGATTTTTTTTCTTCAGAGTTAGAAAAAAAGGAAACCGCGACTGGATTACTGAAAGAAAAAACTTTCTGTGCGTGGCAATGAATTAAAACTTGAGGCATCTGATGTGAAGTAGAGGAATAGAGAAGTCTTCGGTGTACATACCTAGATTTAAATCACGTATTTTCCAATACTGGGTTTCATCATGTTCAGAATTTCCTTCACGTAAAGTGACATTGTATGTCTGTAGACTACAATCGACTGCAACTACAACATCTGATGGTTTCTGTACTGATAGATAAAGATTATTGGCCACATTACGAATACGAACAAATCCAACTAGAAGACAACATATATAAAGTACACATAGGCATTTGCAGAAACTTCGAGTAATATAAATTTACGTACGGTAACGTGGGTGTTTGCTCCTTTCAATTATAAAGTATTGTGATTGTTTATTCAATTCAATTTCTGATAATATTGGAAGATGTTGTTGTTCATCAATATCAATTGAATGATAGTATAAATGTTTGAAACGGCATGGTTGATTACTATCATCATCAATTTTTTCAATTATCCAACCGTGTCCATACGGATATTTACTATCAGCTAAATAAAACAGACGCAGATAAATCAAAATAAAGTATAAGCAAAAAATAAATCCTACCAGCTGGTGGTTGTTGTGTATGCGAACGAATTATTAAATGATTGTCTTGTTCATTGAATGTTAATCGATGTGTTCGACTTAACCAATGATTAACAATACCAAATTCAGATTTTGATTGAAAATGAAATAGATCTAAAGATTACCAACAGAAGAATGCAATTATATATATATACTTAAAACAAGTCCTCTCGACACTTACCAATGCCATTTGCTGTCATCTTTGATTCTAATTCTATGATGAATGAATGCACTTAGAATGAAACTACTCTGAAAACAGAAATCAGAAGAATGAAATAGTAGCTTTTGTTTCTAGATATGCATATTTTCTCTGTGCAAACCGAAATATGCACCTCTTTCGTTTTTTATTCACAGAGATACAGCGATGAAACTTATAATGTCAAATTAGAAAAAGAACAGTCTAGATACCTCTATCCAAAAAACGATTATAGTTAAATGAAATGTGTGTAAAAAACATATTAGAATTGTCTTATCAATTTTTCTTGACCTATGAACATACACTGTGTCTGTCTACTCTCATTCAAAAGAAGGAATGGATCGAATCATCGAAAGACGTAGAAAAAAGAATAAAAACAAAAATAAAACAAAGGATATGACGCATGCGTTATCAATAGTAAAACTTGTTTAGTATGTGTGACTAATGCTAGACGATAGAAAGAGAAAAGAAAGCAATAGAAAAAAAATGAAATGATGTCATCATCCGAGATTGATAACATAAATGGAATAGGACAGCACAGTGTAAAGCAGTCATAAAACGGATTTATACAATCCACACGCGTCATTTCTACTCCTTCACATTCTGTTTCTTTTCAAAAAGTGTTAGCTAAATTCGCTTTTTCCTTCATTGGATGACGCACTGGAATTCTTTCGCAATCTTTTCATTTTCTTTCGCAATTAATCTATATATATGATCATGTGCACATCGAATGAATAGAACAAACTTCGAAGGAATCCAAAAGCTCTGCGTCTTTCTTTGTTAAAATGTGTCATATGACAACCCCGAAAGAGAAGAGATTGAGGGTGTGATGGTGTGAGAGTGTGAGAGTGTGGATGGGTGGGCGAGATGAGTTACCACGACGATCGTTTCGACTGTTACTCAAGCAGTTAAATCTTCAGGTAGTTTAAGATCAAAATCAATTCTTACAAAAAGAACCAAATTCTAATCAACTTTCCTATCGACAAAATTTAATTAGATAATGGAGAAATACAAAGATGTAATGCAGTATTTTTGATTCGGCGACGTGTTTCGTATGGTATTGTGTCCAAATCTCGAAGAAAAAATCTCGAATAGAATTATTTCGAAAAATTAAATCTCGAAAAATTTTTAATTCGAAAAGTTGATATCTCGAAAACTCTCATTTACGAAATCAAAAATCTCGAAAGAATTAATTATCGAAAGCAAAAGTTTCGAAAAATTCAAATATCGAGGAAAGAAATGTCTAATAGTTAACTGTGCATGGTAGATATGATTATAATTATATGATGTGATGTTGATAAGGTTGAAATTTTATTTTAAAACCTTACGACAATAAATCAATAAAATGGAGAAATAAAATGAAAAGTAACAAGAGCATCACTTCGTTCCGACCAATAGAGAAAGTCCTGCGAGAAGATCACTGAGATTTGTTTTATTTTGATTAAAATCCGATTGAACTGAATCGATTCGTTGTTGAAGACCACGTGCTTTTTTGTTTATGTTCTTTTTTGTTCCCATCATCATCTTTAGCATTCCTTGGCGAACAGCA
>OENM01001551.1:0-12564 GCA_900239745.1 Rotaria magnacalcarata | reverse complement strand
AGTACCTCGAAATAGTGAAAGCTATGCAAGAACATTTCAATTCATTCTACAGATGATTATCGCTATTGCCGAAATGTTCGAATTAAAAAAAGTTCGCTGAAAATGGTTATCATCGTTTTTCAATATGTATCAGACATTTTTCGACTTCAACAGATTGTGTTGTTCTTAAGATACATAAAAAGTTTATCATATTCATAATTACTAGTAATTATCAACAAAGATATCCATCGTTATATTGATAAGATAATATTTTGATAGGATCAACTCAGTATTTTCTACAAAACTAAGCAAATGCAATTTTATCTCAAAATGTATCTTTTCCATTTCGTATAAATAGATAGATATATGAATTATTGTAAGGAATAAAATATACCAAGTTGTTAGAAATTTGATTCACAGCATAAAGCAAAATAGATAAGTAAAAACTTCAACTGATCATACACGCAAGAAGAGATTTCTGATCACATGGAATAGCTTCATATAAATAAGTACTTTTATCTGTTAACTGATTATAAAAAAATACAGGTTAAGTATGTATTTTTTTTTCAAAATAACTGGATATTGTTCAAATCAGATAAATTTTTGAAAATTTATGTAACTCGTAGGTAAACGAAAGTTAAATTTCAGTTTTTAATTATACAGAAATTGTACTTTAAATGTAAAAGATAAGCAAATATTCGTTGAATTATATACGCTATGTATTCACGTATCAAGCTTGATAAACACAAATTGATGGTTTCCGAAAAATTGAGTAGTTTAAAATCTTATTTAATGTAAGAAGCGTTAATTGTCTTTCTATTCAATTCAATTGAATTTTGAGCATCTAAAAGCATAAATGAATTTTTTTCAAACATCGTGAAAATAAAATAAAATAAAAAAGAATTGCGTTCACAGTAATCATAAATTGTATTCTGTCTTTTATAATTGTGAACCGTCACAAGAATCGCTTGAAAGAAAAAAAACATTTCATATGTTGTCATAAAATATATACAGTCATAAGAAGATGATGTGACTGATGGAAATAAGTTTCATCCTACTTGCCTATAAAAAGTCATCTTATATCTTTAATCATTTTTTAGAGAGAAATTGTTCGGGGTTTCATATAATTCAAGTTTAATTCAAATAAAGAGTTGCTGTCATATTGTTTCACAAAGAGAATAAAATAATCTTTGTTAAAAACAAATGGCGAGTAGTCGATATTTCTACATATCATGACCTATGGTTGATTTCTAAACATTTTCTAAATATTGTAGTTGTTGGAATTAACCTAGGATGCGTATTATTCTTTAAAAACAAATTGTTTGCTTTTTCTTATGAAATTAGTGAATGATGCTGATAATCCTATACAGTAGGAAAGAGAAGTTCTTCAAAAAAAAATGTGTACATTTTTTTTATCATTTTCCAATTATTTCAAGAAACAATTCAAAATTGAATTTTCGTCAAGAATTTCAAATCTCAAGTGAAATTCTGTGGAATGTTATTTTTCAAAAATATTTGTTCTTATTTATATGTAGATGATGATTTTAAATAAATATTACTTATATAATACATTTATCATGACTCTTTAATTAGTTAAGTACATCGTTTAATTGTTTGAACATAGCTCATAATGGAGTCCCTTTATTCATTCCAATAACGATTCTAAAACGTATGCGTGAAGTGGAGTTTCCAGCGCAACAAAAATTTCAACATATTTGATAAGACGACAGAGCTTCAAATTTTTTTTTCGAGATTTTATGAGAAAAATTTAATTCCTTTTGACGTTGAATTATACCTTTCGTGATATTAAGCTTGCTTCAGTGGTTTATTCTCGTTTCAAATAGCTTTTAGAAATATTGATCAGTACATACAAAATTTATCAAAAAAAAAACATTTGAAACAGCGGAAGGAAAACAACTACTGTAGAGGCTATAGCATTAACAAAGAAGAACAGTAACTATTTCATTGACAGTTCCAAAAAAAACATTTCTTTCACCGTGTCTTATGAAGTTTTTTCCGACAAGAACCTTGTTTCAAACTGCTTCGTTCTCGGTTTCACGTGATGGCTTGATGTAGACCTGCTTTTTTTAGTATCCAATACAATTTCCATTATATTTTAAAAGAAATAATTATTGTTATCTTTACTTTTTAATTACTTTTATCGACATAATCATGGATTACTCTTGTTTCAGATATGAACAACGATATTTGTCATGAAATTAGTAAAATTAAATCAGATAATTTTTTTAATCTCATCGAAGAAATGACAGGTGAAATTGAAGTTGAGATTTTACAAGCTCAGGGAATCAATAATGTTCTCTCTTTACTGCGGTCACAAGATTTATTTCATATATTTCAAATTGACTGTGAAGAATTACAAGATTTAAGAAATCGTGCGTGTTTAAGGCTAAACAATGGTGAATATATGATACGTCCAGCTATAAAAGAAAATCTTGATTATTGTATCAATATACTGAAAAGAAAATTACACGAACAACAACCACATATATTAGATGGTCAGAAACAGAAGCAAGATTCTAATAAAGAACCTGATTTTTTCGTAAATACATTCATTAACAACATTTCTGAAAATATGAATCGTTCTAAATATCGCTATCAATACAGTGCACCAACGCGACGATTTGCATCATCAGTATATACATTAGGTGGCCGTAATGTTTATCAGCTTTTACGATTAAATCTACCTGGTGCATTTCCGTCTATACCAACATTAGAATCTTATAATAAGGAATATTGTACACGAATTGAAGAAGGAGATTTTCGTTTTGATGAATTAAGTTCTTATTTAAACAAGATTAATTGTTCTTATGCATATATTTCGGAAGATTGCACTGGTGTCATTGGCAAAATACAATATGATGTTGCAAGTAATTCATTTATAGGTTTTTGTCCAGAATTAAATAATGGTGTACCTATGCTTCGTCAGTATCAAACTGATGACTTTCTTCAACTAGAAGAATGGTATGTCACATTAAAAAAATCATCATTAGTAAACATTCATACAGTTCAACCTATAACAACTAAAGGATCTCCACCATTCTTGTTATCTAGCTTTGGTACTGATAATAAAATTGATGCAATTTCAATACTTTTTCGTTGGTTATATATATATGAAAAATGCAAAACAAATAAAATAATAATCGTTGGATTTTCTACTGATGCTGATCCGAAGTATTTAAGAGCAATGAGATTAGCAACAGGTTAGCCTAATCGTAAAAATTTGATTTGACTTTCTTTAACAACTTTTGATTATTAAGGCTATTTTGCACAACTACCAAATATTGATTTATTGAATAAAGATAATATTTTCGAGATTCAAATTCCAAACTCATGGTCATGGTTTTTTTTACGTAAAAAGCAATTATTTTTATGCATGCAAGACCCTATTCATGTTGCAACTAAATTGAGAAACCGATTACTATCAACAACTGCTTCATTAATTATGGGTGATTATCCAGTATCAGTGAAAGATCTTCAAACTCTTATAGATAAATATTCAAAATTAGATCATAATTTAGTTTTGTCAGATATATACGTCAAAGATAGACAGAATTATGCATCGTGCTTGAAAATTTCATCAACAAATGTTTTAGATATACTAGATCAAAATAAAAGTACATTTGGAACTCATTGTTATGTAACAATATTACGTTTTGTAACTCTTGCTTATATTGATAAAACAACAGATATATTGAAGAGATTATTTTTTGCATGGTCAAATGTCTTTATTTGTCGACTTTGGTTTACATGGATAAGACATAAACTAATAATTGATACAGGAAAAAAAAGCCAACACAGCCAAATACCGCCTTACAAAACAATTGAGCACCATTTTATGACGTTTCCAGCTTTTCATTCCATTGAATTGAATGCTCATATGCTAACTTATATTGTACTATTAGTGCTCAATAACAAATTACCGATTGAATCATTGAACATATTCCTATTCAGTTCACAACCGTGCGAAAATATATTTCGCAGCGCTAGATCGTTAACAGGTCCTTTCTCAAGTATGACCAATTTTACGGTTCAAGAATTTCTTTCCAAAACTAGAAAAATTTCAATATTAAATGAAATTAAGTCCTTTGAAGAATCCAATTTTGGTTCTAATGCAATTAAATTTCCGATACATCATAAGCAAAGTCGAAGTAAATTATTTCCATCAATGTCAACAAATTTGCATGAAATTACGATGGATAGTATCGAAAAAAGTATTTATGATGGTTACAAATATGCAAAATCTTTTGCTGAAAAATTAGGAATGTCTTCGATTTTAATAAAGAAGAAAGTTTTTGAATTAAACGATTTATGTTCCAATATACGTAAAGATTTGGAAAAGATGATTTATATTAATGATGATTCTGTGTTAGATAATGATGATAATTGTGATTCAGACGAAGAAGCAGATTGTTATTCATTAGCAACTGATGCAGAAGATGAAAGTGAATCTGATGATTCAGAGACAGAAAATGAATGTAAAACATCGACAAAGGATGGTTTTAATAGTATGAGAATTTTTTCTACCATATCTGATAAAGAGAAGTATAAATTCTTTGAAGTTGAAATTAATGGCAAATTAAAGTACATGCATAAACAAACAGCTGTGCGCTATTTAAAAAACAAAAATATTAAATTATCTTCAGACAGATTAGTTCGTGTTCAAAAAATGAACAAACAATAAAGTAAATTGAGATTTTTTACGTTCATGTTTGAACCAAAAACATTTGCTAACTTTTTTCTTCACTATTAGTGTGGATAATTAGATTAACAATCATGATTTCATGTTTTTTAATAAAAACGTTTTTTGTCTTTTTGAATTAATTAATTGTGTTTTTTCCTCCTGAATACTCTGTGAAAATTTGAATTTTCAAGACCAGAGAGTGTAGGATATTTTCTGAACATACTAAATCGCTTTCTTAGTTCATTCAGATTTGGCTTTAACCTAATTATTCTCGTTCAAGAGCATTGTTGGTGTAAGAAAAGCCTAATCGATTTACTACGAAGTGATTATACTTACTATTGCATTTCTGAAATAAAGATTACTGATTGAAACTCATCGTGAACGATAAAATCAGTATATACATCTCTTGAAACGATCTAAAACTTCTTATCCTTATAATCATTTTAAACCAGAGCTGGGCAACTCAACTCAAAAAGGTGTTCAATTCGATTCAATTCATTGAAAGAAAAGTTCAATTCAATTCAACTCAATTCGTCGATCTCTAAGAACTTTTCCAACTCAACTCAATTCAATTCAGAGACATTTCCGAATTATGCTCCATTCAATTCAAGACAATTCATCAACTCAAAAACACCCCCCCCCCAATTCAATTCATTTCAACTCAGAAATTGAGTTGAGTTGAGTTGAGTTGGGCATTTTTTTGAATTGAGTTGCCCAGCTCTGTTTTAAACAAAATTGGACAATCTGAGGGAATTGAATATTTTCGACATTAGCTGCTAACAATCAATATCTTTTATTTCGTCATTGCAATATTTTTCTATTGCAAAAACTAATAGTTTTCTCCCTTACACTATAATTGATCTGATATCAAAAGCATTATATTCCCTTTTATCGACTACTAAATTGTATATGTATAACTTTTTAGTCTTGAACATCACTTGAATATTTTAGAAAAACAATTATCCATCGTGAACAAATGAATGTGATGTAAAATAATTCGGAATCATGGATATCAAAGACAACCTAGATTGTTTGAGAAGAAGACTTCCAATGACTTAACATACCAATTCATGGATTCTTACTCAAATTAGGCTAATATCAGAAGCGTTTGCAATTGTTTTACAAATTTGTCAGCAAAAAGATACAAGAAATTGCTCAAGAAAAACAAAATCATTTTTGAGATCTCTGGTTCAAACTTCTGCCCTTTTAGAATGCAACTAACCTACATTTATAATTGAATTTTCCCCATCACATCGACGTTTCATGCACTTAAAATATGAATATAGCGTGTTTTGCAATCAATGAAAGCCTATTGATTTTCGCTGTTTGATATCGTTACTTGTGAATACGCAGTAGCGAAGTTCAACATTATGTAAATTGACTTCGATGAAAAATTGGAGCCTTCCGAAAATAGCAAGTCTTTGAACATAGATAGTGCAATTTAAAAACATGATACAACAGAGCATAGATGTACCACATATAATAACTTAAAATTAAGTTTAAGATCACAAATTCATGAAAAATATTGAACATTAAGTATTTAGATGAAGAATGGAACACTTAATATTGAATAAAAATCGCTGGAATAATGTCGTTAATTAAGTCTCGAAAAGTGAAATGGTTTACCCCTATATGACTGTGCGTCAGAATAATTAGGAAATGCTGGGAATGGCTAGGAATGGCTGGGAATGGTTAGGAATGACTGGGAATGGCTAGGAATGGCTGGGAATGGCTAGGAATGCCGGAATGAGATTTTTCCCCCTTGGTTCCACCCTATAATGAATCAATAAGTAAAGAAAAAAAAGAGAATAAGCTCACCCTCGACGAAATTATTTGTTCGAATATCAACATCAGAAACATTCCACAAACTCCATTTCACCCTTGTCATCCAGTATCTGCTGAAGTAATCAACTAGTGGTTGTATTGAATTAGGGGCTTTATTTACAATGTCTTCAAAAGCACATTCGATTTGATTAAGTGGAACGAGCGGAAGTGCCATAAGTTTGCGCACACTTGATCTCGCATCGTCATCATCACGGTAGATGGTAGTCAGACCAAGATGTTGAACTTGTCGATAAATGGAGTTTGTAAAATGAAAAAAGCACCCGATATGACGGGTGTTGGGAAGCTAGAAAGTTTGAGAGGACTTAATTTGAGAGAACCAGCAGTGAACTTACTTCGTCGGCTACTGTCTTGATCAGAGCAGCTTCGAAGTCGGTTGTAAGTTTTTCTGGGCGAAATTTGAGATTCAGTCGACGAGCATGATGTATAAGAACCGAGAATAACTCTTTGTAGATCATTGTGGATCGACCACACAACACAGCAAGAACACAAACAAAACCTGTTTAGTTAGATTAATGTTTAAGTGGATATAAGATATCAAATGTAGCTTACTTTGTTCATTTTTGATTCCATGGATCGAATATATCTGTTCAAAATGCGGTGGACAACTGTCGAATGTCCCATCCATCATTATATGAGAAGATGTAAAGAGAAGACGAAGTTGTTCGTCAGATGCAAAGATAATTATTCGTTTGTCATCCTTTCCTCCGACGTAGTGAATCCTGTCAGACAACAAATATCGTTCACCATCAGCTGTTTTTCGATAGCGTGATGGAATATCAAAGTCCATGGTGGTTGGTAGAGCAGGTATAGCTTGTCGTCGACATTGATTGAGTCCATGATCTATACGAGAAAGATCATCAAGTTTTCCTAAAACAAAATTATCATCACTTACTGGCTTCTCTAGCTGTAGGGGCAATAGCAAGAGCTGCTCTAGAAAGATTTGCTTTGACAAGCTCTTCGTGATAAATTTGGCCAATAGCTGTTGCCTCTCGATCGACTCGAGATTTGATATTTGTCAACATCTTGCGAATCTCTAATCGTTCAGGTACCGGCATATGACTATGAGGATTTTCTGTGTATTTAAGAAATTGATCATCAGAATTTAGGTGAACACCAGCATTACACAATTTGATCTCACATAACCAATAACTGACTTTCGCAGTGGATTTGTTTTGCTGATAAATATAACCATCAATAACGAGAAGACGTTTTTTCTTATTACTAATAAGAAATGAAATTGTAGGTGTTTGATCGGCATCGCTTGATGGCATTTTTTTTATGTAATGGAAATAAAAATAGTCAATAACAGACGTAAAAGAAGATGGTTCTATAAACGGCCAACGGGACGATAGACCAATGAATGAAGATAATTTGTGCGATATGGACGATGTACAAAAAGAGAAGAGAAATAAGAATTATCACTCGTGAGCACAGACCGCCAGAACGGACGAAACAAAAATAAAATAAAATAGACCAGTCATAACAATATCTATTTTATATTGACCAAATGTTCGTAGAATGAGAGGACATCTCTCAAGATTTGTTTTTTTAGAAATGTGATGTAGCAAAATTGGTCGCTCTCCTATTCAAAATCTAATTTTTCTGGACTTTGCTTTTCGAAATATTAATTTTTCGAAATTTCGTCTTTCGAGATATCTTATTTCGGGATTTATTTTTCGAGATTTTCCTTTTTCTAGATTTTTTTTTCTAGATTTTTTCTTTCGGAAATTTTTCTTTCGAGATTTGGACAGCAATTCTTTCGTATTTATTCAAAAACTTGAAACACTCATCAGGGCGCTGCATTACATAAAAAAGAAAAAAAGAAAAGATATGAATTGAAAAGTGCCGGCTGAGTAAGCGACTAGAAATTAATGATTTCGTACGAGTTCTTGTTGCAAATTCTGAACATTTCTAGTTCCAAGTATTGGTTGTATATCAGTTATTGGTGAGCTGTTAAAATATTTCTGCCAAAGATTGTGAAATTCTTTTGGAAATTGTCGCATACTGGAACAGAATGTGAAATGAATAAAGATATTGTTTTCATAATCTATTGGCTGTTTTGATTGGTATTGACGTGAAATAATTGTTGAACGAATTTTTTCATATTCATGTGAATGTATGGGTTCTGGGACATCGAACTTCTTAAACATATTTTGAAATTGTTCGTCGATCAGCCTATCTGGAGGGTGAGGGTGAGACAAGCTACCATAATCTAGACTTCACGTCAGCAAAAACGATCATCAGATGGTAATAAATCCTAAATGATTCGAAAAAATCACTTAGAACTGGTCAAACTACTTATTCAACGAGGTGTGTGTAATGTTTGTGCACTCTAAAAAAATAGGCTCTTTNCCGAAACCCCGAAAAAGGTTCCGTAGATTTGTAAAAGCTTGCAAATACATTCAAATGCTCAAAAACCAGTATTTCAGTTCTACGAAACTTACACTCACACCCACATCCACACCCACACCCACCCAACCCTAGGTTTCCCTCTTGAGTCTAAGATTCTTATTGACTAATGTATTACAAAATATGTATTTTTATTTTCATATAATCAAAAGAAATATTAATATCAAATAAATCCGTTATTCTGTCAAATGTGATATGAAAAAGAAAAAGAAAATACATAAGATAGATAAAAAAGTAAATGAGTATTACCATCAAATCTCGTAGATTAGTAGAATAAAGCTTCTCTTTATACATTATATTAGTAATGCCATTCGATCCTATATGTAATTTAGTAAGTGTCTTTGTGCACAAAATATAATCAACATATACATAAATTCCAAAATAAAATCATTTACGATATTTTTCTCTAACGATACTCTCAGATATTCTACACCATCATCTCCAATTTGATTACAAGAAACATACATTTCTTTCAGTGTCTACACGTTATCACAAAATATATTTGTAAGTTGAAAAGGAGGAAAAAATAACCTTGTTCATTTCCAGTGCATTGGCAAGATAGTGTGCTCCTTCTCTCAAGATTGTATTTCTACTTAGATTCAACACAGTAAGTGTCTAATTATAGAACATCAGAATAAGAGATAAGAATAGAATCATACACACTGTGTTGTTCTGTAATGCATTGGCAATAGACTTTGCTCCACGAACTCCAATGTCATTCATGCAAAGATTTAGTTTCGAAAGTGTCTCTGTCTGAACTAGTACATCAGCCATCAGTTGTGCTCCGTCATCACTAATCTGATTATTTGTCAATTCAATGTCGACTAGTGTCTAGAGATTCAGGACAAATCGAATAGGCACTAGTTCAATAGATGATGAGAATTACTTTGTTGATTTTCAACATATTTGCAAGATATTCAGTTCCTTGAACTCCAACTTGATCGTGTTTCAAGACGAATGTAGTTAGTGTCTGTTGAACAAAGAAAATCAGATAGAAATACAAACGATGAAAGAGAGAAATACTGTATTATTTTGTATGGCATCGGCAAGACTCTTTGCACCAGCTACTCCGATTCGAGCAGAGGATAGAATCAACGTTTTGAGTGTCTACAAGTGTTATATGTACGTAGTAGATTGTATATTTGCTAGTAGATATCAGAGTTTCACCATATTATCTCGTAACCCAGAAGCAAGAGTTTCCGCACCATGATTACCAATGACATTCTTTTCTAAGCACAATGTCGTCAATCTCTATATGTATAGATAATAATGTGTAATAGAAAAAGTACCGATAAATTCAATTTACCATGTTATTTCTTAAAATATCACCAAAATGATCTAAATCATCGATTGATGTAAAAGTCTGTCTCATATTCAATGTAGTAAGTGTCTGTATATTGCAGATTAAAAAAATATTTCGATGCTTTTTGAACATTACTGGATGATTGGCAATGGTAGAAAAAAAAGAATCGATTGTTGTTTCAGCGATTGGCACCCATCTCATTTCCAACGTGATGAGTGCCTATATATATATATATTGAAAGAGAGATTTTCAGTAGTAGAAATTTACTCGATGAGTTTGTGATTCAATAACTTTCGCATAATATGTGTGTCTTTTTCTGAAAGCTTTGTCTGAATCTAATGTTTTTATAGTCTGCAACAAAAAGTGAATATAAAGATCTGAGATATTTGATGTTTCATCACAAACCGTATTGCATTCTAATCCATCCACGAGTATTCTTATTTCAGGTTTATCAGAGTGATTGGCACCTAGATGTAGTGCTTTCAGTGTCTGTTTAAGAAACAAAGGATTTGTACAAGTTCGAATAAAAGAATAGAAAAGAAAGTTACGGTGTTTGCACACAATAGATTATGAATACATCGTGTGTTCTTTGGAAAAGTTGGATTTCCATTGCAAAATATTTCAGAAATCGTCTACACGAGAGTTTCTGACTTATGTGATCATATTCGAAGAACAAAAGATTACCAGGTTTTTTTGGAGTGCTATACACAGGGATTGTATGTCGCTCTTCTCTATTTGGTTCTTCGATATATCTAATGTAGTAAGTGTCTTTGTACGATGATGAAACAAAGAAAATATAAAGAAAATCAAGACAAGAATAATACTAACTTTGTTGGTTTTTAACAGTTCAGTTACATATTCAACTCCATCACATCCGATATAATTATAACTTAGATTCAATGTGTGCAGTGTCTGTTAATAGAATAGCAGGTGAATCGAAGAGTGATCATAAACAAATGAGATATACAGTATTATGTTTCAAGGCTTGTACAAGGTATTGAAGACTAACTGCGTCGAGCCAGTTATTATTAAGATTCAATGTGATCAACATCTATACACCAACGAGAAAATAATACACAATAATCATAACAAAGGTAATTTTGCTTACTGTATTTTCCCGTAAAATATTAGCGAAATGGATTATTTCTTTTGTACTAATACAGTTATAACTTAGATCGAGTTCTTCGATTGTCTTAATGTACAATAAACGATTGAAAAGATTGGAATGATGAGAATATATAAGTACTGTATTTTTCTGTAAAGCATCAGCAATATATTTGGCGGCCACATTGTTAAAATGAATTTTGTTCAACGAGAATTTCGTTATTGACTAATAAGAAAAGAAACCATGCATAAAAATTAGAAAGAAGAGAAATTCTAAGATCACCTGATCATTTTTGATTCGGCTCACCGGTTCAACAACTAGATGACAAGAATCTCTATTTTCCTCTAAGGATACTTTGACTGGAGACGATTGTAAAGATTCAAAGAAATATTCTGCCCCGGGAATACCAATTTTATTGTGGGTGAGATCGAGCGTTGTAAGAGTCTAAAGAACAAAATGAATAGGCAAAAAATAAGAACAATAATTACTTTATTGTTTCGTAATGCTAAAGCGAGATCTCGTGCACCATTATCCCCAATTGCGTTATGTTCAAGATTAATAATCTTGAGTCTCTAGACATAATGAAAAAGCAATTTTATCTAAAACGGTCGAAAAAACATAGATGATCACATTGATATTGTTTTGCAACACTTGTGCTAAAGACTTTGCTCCGGCATCTCCAATCCCGGTGCAACCAAGATAAAGCTCTTCCAGTGTCTACGAAAGAAGTAGAAAATCTACAAGTTACACATTGATAGAACACAAAAGCGAATGAAGATCACCATATTCTTTTGTAGCCCTTCGGACAGCGAACACAATCCTTTGTCTCCTAATCCGTTATATCCAATGTTCAGTACAGTGAGTGTCTACATACGATGATACAAATGATAAGAAAAAATAATAATGATAATAACTTTATTAGTTTCTAACATATGAGCTATATGATAAGCTTCTTCTTCTTTAATATTAAATTCTTGAAGATTCACTGTTGTCACTGTCTGTTAATATTGAAAATAGATGATGTTACAAATCTCACAAGAGAATGAAGTCTACGGTATTATTTTGTAATGCATCAATAATACGTTGTACACTAACATTTTTTATCCAATTTCTGTTTAGATACATCTTAACAATTGGCTGGATTTCAAAGAAAAACTATATCAAAGTATCATGAAGAAAAAGAGTTCAAAGTTTACATGATTATTTTCTAATACAGGAACG
>OENM01001550.1:0-31868 GCA_900239745.1 Rotaria magnacalcarata | reverse complement strand
TGTTTAGATCCAGGCTCAGCTCTACAAATACTAATGGTAAGGTCCATTTTTATAAGTTACAACCTGAGAAATATTTTAAGTATATTTAGATCCACCGTCAGATGAAGAAATACTAATGGTGAGTTCGATTTTGAAAGTTAAATGGTGATGAATTGTTATATTTATGTTTAGATCTATTCTCAGATCAACAAATACTAATGGTGAGTTCGATTTTGAAAGTTATATGCTGATGAGTTATTATATTTATATTTAGGTCAAGTGTAAGATGAATAAATACTAATGGTGAGTTCGATTTTAAAAGTTACCACCTGATAAATCATTTTATTTCTTCTTAGTTCGATTCTCAGATGAACCAATATTTAATGGTGAGTCATTTAGAAAGTTAAAAGCTGATTAATTAATTTTTTTTTCTTTTCAGATGAAACATCCCACACCGATCGCTTCACCCACCGGAATCTGGAGGAACTGGTAGGAAAGATGCCTGAAAGTCCCCGTATTCTGTAGGGGAACACATGATGTTGGTGGAACATGGAAACAGTATCCCGGTCGCAAACCTTGCTGAGTTTTCTAGTGAGTTCCGACCAACTTGCGATGCCTTTCGGCAAGTTGCGGCGGAAATCATTGAAAACAATTTGCGAAAGTTGGCGGTCGGAATACTGCTTCCATGTTCCAGCGATATCNCTTTCCTGGTGGTTTCTACAGAACTCGGTTCTTTTTTAGAGAATGGGTGTGTTTTGCAGTGAATAGTGGTGGAAAACTACTTCCATAATGGAGCATAGCACCCGGCGGATCTTTCATTCAATATTGCGTGGTGAATTATACGGAACCACAAATACGAAACTCCTGTTATCAGCTATTAAAATTAAGGTTTTTTACGAAACCCAATTTCTACGAAACCTCAAAGGATTTCGATTTGGTTGCAAAAATCGGATACCTTTGGGGTTTCGTATGGTACCTTTTTTTTCAGTGTATAGACGAATCCCGGTGCGAGTTACAGAAAAAATCCGATTCCGGATCTTGTTCAGTTGGTTTTTCGGGGATCCGATAATGGAATCGGACCGGAATGATGATCATTCGATAGAGTGTGTCAAGCTCTATCTCCTGAAGATGTTTTGTCATTTGATCTAACCTATGAGCGAATCGCGACAAGTTTTACGAAAAACACTGAACTTTTTGCTAGTATTTCAGGTTTTTCTTCTTGAAGGAAGGGTCTTGAGAAAAAAATTAATTAGTGGAATCGATCGAACTCGTCTAGATCTATCTTGGTATAGCCTTTTTACGCTTTGATATAACCTGCAGGCGAATTCAGTTGCGGAATACTCGAATCCAGCTCCAAGATATCCTACGTGTAATACAAATGAATTTCATTTAGACATCCATACGGTTGCCTCCTTTCGGTCCTATTATATTTTAATTTCTAATTAAAAAGAATACAAAAAAAGTACATTAGATGTGCAAGTAAATATACAAGAAGTTCATATCGCGTACAAAACATGAAGAAACTAAAAAAAGCGAAAAACAATGGAACAAAACTATCTATTTAAGAAATGCATGTGTTATGGTTCGTCAGCGTCATCTAGAAAAAAGGATATAATGTTCAAACTTCTGTATATTTACAAGTATATATACAGAAAACATCACGTGATATTTTTCTTTAAGATATGATAAAAATCGTTGACAGGAAAGGAAAAAAGAAACTTGTCTGAATTTCAAGAAATTTGAAATAGCCTGTAATTCTTACCAGATTCTTATTTATCTGATCAATCAGACAAGATTCTGTTTTTCTTGAATAACTGGCAAGAATTTTGTTTCTTTCCTCTCGTGAAGAATCTTAGCTGAATATTATGATTAAGAACCCTAGTGAAACATCTTGCAAGTAAGATCTTGGGCAAGATCTTGGGTAGAGATAAGTGAACAGATGCTGAAAATTTAGGTACAAGGTAATCGCATTATCTTGTACCAAGATCTTATTACAGATCTTAGGTAAGAATCCATAGGATCTTGAATGAGGCATTTTGAAAGCATGTTTTGATATTTTTTCCATTCATTTTTATTTTTATTATTTCTGTTCCGAATAACTCAAGCAAGTCAGATGTTGGGATCTGACTGACTTTAAGCTGGTTCGATATCCATCAGACTAATTTAGGGTAGTCCTCCCTCGATCATCAATCGAGATCAGCATTCTCTCGAATAATCAATAATCGAGAAATAGTTTAAAAAAAAACTTATTTTGAAAAATTATGTTTCTCATGTTCACCCAGGGCATTCACGATCACCAGGATTCTGTCGGATTCCGATCAAATACGGGCTAAATCCGACGAGGACTCGTCGGGTTTTATGGGATTCCGGCCAATTACGGACCGGAATCCGGGAGCAAGGATTGAGAGACCTGGGCAATCATCTTGCTTAAATGCAGCTCTATATACATAAAAAACGGCGAATGACTAGATAGCCTATATAAATACACTAATGATGTCACTCTCTGTTTTACTCAAGATCTTGTGAGAAGATAATAGTGAACGATATCTTTTCCATGATCTTGCGAAGATCTTAGGTACAGATTTATCTGATACAACCAAGCTATGTACCCAGAGCGAGAAACCATACGGGAAGATCTTACAAGAATCGTACGTTTTTGATCACATCTGATCTGATAAGATCAGACGAAAAAGCGTACGTAAAATCGTCGTCTCTGATTTATTAGACTAAGTCGTATCAGAAGATTCTTGAAAGGTTCTGTTACCTACAGAAATATCACTGTGATATTGTAATTAAACTAATATCTCCTTGAAATGTTACGACAAATTTGTATTGAAAATAAATTACATGTGCGATCTTTAAAGAAAATATAGTATGATCTGATGCAAGCTTTCAGAGGCGACGATTTTCTATCTGATGCTTATAAGATTTCGTTCGGATTGCAAGATATTACGTCATATTTTTCGACCTGGGTACATACAAATTATTCTTTTAAGATCTTGATAAGATTTTACATACCGATCCCAAGATTTCCAGATCTTGCTTACAAGATGTTTCACTAGGGAAGAATCTTGTTGGATATTCAAGAAAAACAAGAACCGGGACAGAACGAAGACAAGATCGTCGACTAGTGAATGATGTCATGTCACTATTTATTAGTGACAAATTTGTTATTTTTCCTTGATAGAACAAATTCGTGAATAAAGACGGAAATAGATACATTTCACCCGACATTCGATTTATATGAAGTTAGCAACTTACCAAGTGTACAGGGTTAGAAAAAATGTTTGATAGGGTGGTACCGCTATAATTTCAAATAGAATATATGATGTGTTTTATACCAAATGAAAGCTCGTGAAAAATGGGATTTAGGAGTATAGTTAATCGTTGATAATATGAGAGTAGGATATAGAATTACGAAAACTTTCAATTTTTCAATGCATAATTAGGCTTTTCCACGGGTAGTCAACCACTGGAAACCTCAGGTTTGCTCGTCTTTCAAGCTTTATAGAGCTCTCTTCGCTGATCATTTTGGTTAAAAAACGTTTCTAGTTTGATCAATGAATAATGATGNCAAACCTGATGTTTCCAGTGGTTGACTACCCGTGGAAAAGCCTAATTATGCATTGAAAAATTGAAAGTTTTCGTAATTCTATATCCTACTCTCATATTATCAACGATTAACTATACTCCTAAATCCCATTTTTCACGAGCTTTCATTTGGTATAAAACACATCATATATTCTATTTGAAATTATAGCGGTACCACCCTATCAAAACATTTTTTCCAACCCTGCACATGATTCGTGAGTGTGGGCGATGAAAAATACAGCTATCATATCATTAGAAAAATTTGTGGCTAGATAGGCAGGCAAAAACAGCCATTCGTCACACTGATTGCAAAAACATGATTCGGATAGGTCAGTAAACAATAAAGTAACGGGTACGCCAGGTTAAATGGGGCTCAGTATTTTAGCGATATTTTTCGTATTTTTCATTCAACCAGACTTTTTTTAAAAAGATTCGTTATATCAAGTTCTACAAAATGATGCTGTTGTTATTAGTGTAAATAATTGCCATCATTTTCAGACATGCGATACAATCGATTAGTTCAACTAGTGCAACTTTCTACAACAACTGATTCGCGAATCTTTTTCACACACAATTTTAATTGTTGAATCAGTGTTGCTTTTTACTTGGCCTAGTTCCAGTCGATAACGCTTGCGAATTCATTCCAAATTGAATAGTTCAAAGGGTTGAAATCCCGACTATTGGAAGGCTAATGATCCTTGTCAATAAATGATGGGATATTCTCTTGGCACCATTTTTGTGCTAAATGATGCTGGTGTGGCATTGTACCATCTTGCTGAAAGATCCAGTCGTCACCAAAAACTTTATTCCCGTATTTTAGAGCTGCGGAAGTACTTTTTTGATATAGCAATCATGATCGACCGTTCCGTCATCCAAAATCACCAAGAGGGTAATACCGTTGGAGCAGGTACCCAGCCACACCATTACTTTTTGTGGAAACTTTCGTCTCTGCTGAATGCCATCTTTTTCATCGGCATCAACACGATCTACAGCCCACACGCGGTCATTTTGAGAGTTATAGACACCGTCAATATCGAAAAACTTCTCGTCTGAAAAGAGAATTCTCATGGTTTCTTCTTTTCAACAATTGTTTCGAACCCAATTTGCCAATTTTTTCCATTTGATCTTTTGATCATCGGAAAGTGATAACTCGGTTACCTTTTTTTTATAGAGCTTCAGTCCTAAATCTATTTTTAATATTCGACTGACACTTGTTGCAGAAATGCCAAGCTCCATCGATAGCTTCCGAACAGATACTCCTTTTTTCGGCGTAAACGGTTTTTAACCTTTAGAATACTCTCGTTGGTCCTGACTATGCGTGGACCACCATGTGTACCAGATAGTTCGATAGGTCCTGTTCGACGGATCATCCGAGATCACCTTTTGACTGTTGCTAAACTAATGCCATCATTTAAATCACGAGGTATCTTTTATGGGAGCATCACCATTTTATTACTTAGAAAGTACAATGTTTTGTAGGCCCTTACTCTTCCTTTTCTGAAAACTTGTCAATATTATCAATATAGATTTGAAATTGATAAATCTGTAGAACTTGAGATGGGGAATTTATTTAAAAATAAATGTGGAAACTTCGGATTTCATCCGAGAGTTATGTGTACTGCAAAGAGTGCATGGGATATGTGAGTCATTCTAGAATGTCTGAACACCAAAATTATCATGAGAAACTAGGCAATTTGCGTTCTGAATTCAGTTTTTGTGCATTTTGAGACCTTTTTCAGGCGATGTTTCGTTAAAAAGCTACGATTTAGTTCAAAACTAGTATCAGATTCGGAATCAGCGTTAAAAACTGAGTCGATTTATATATGTTGTGGATAATTCTGAGAGAAATTTTTGTTTTGAAAAATCCCTGTACTCCCCCTCAGGGATGGTATAGTCAAAAATGACAATTTTTTCGATAACTCATCCATTTCTTGACGGATCCTTCTCATCTTCGAACTCGACTGAGATATTAGTGGGATCATTATGTGCACAAAATTTCATGACAATTGGATGAGGCTTTCAAAAGTTATCGTGTTAACGGCCGGACACACTGACCGAATCTAGTGTACTCATTTTTTTGGAGTACTCAAAAAATAGCCGAATCGGCTGAAAATTAAAAAAGATATTGCTACAATACGGAGAGGCTCATTTCACCTGGCGCACCCGTTATGAATCAACTTTCTTCCGTTCAGTTCAGATTAGTTTATTTTCGTAACTTTGTTCATAGATGAACTTATTTATTTGTCCGATTAATCTTCTTTTCTCATTCTAACGGAAGACGTAATTATAACTATAGGTAATTTTACTAGATCGAAAGATAGATTGCAAATTTTATTTTGATCTGATATTTGTTTTATCTATTATTTGCACATAGCACATTTTAAATGGCTCATCTACTGTATTTGTAGCGTTAAATGCCACATAACGAAATGATTGTAGTTCAGGAGGAAATTGTCTCGAATCGATGACAAATCGCTGAAAATTTGAATTGACTGTTCGATTCAACTTATTCAAGATGTTGTTGAAAGAGTGACGTGATATCCACCATACACCATCGAACGATACTTGCATAGTAAGACTATTTTGTACTTTATTACTGTGTGCAATAGTCAGTACAAATACCGTATGAGTTTGTATGCGTAAAATGTCACTAGCAAAAAATCACCCTTCTTCACAAATCCATTTGGACGCCAACATGTTTGTTCATTATTATCAACTGCTTTCAATGTATTATAGTTAACAAAATGCGTATAATTCGGACCACGAGGAATGTTTCGATATGTTGCTCTATCTGAATCTAATATAATATCAAATGGAATATTTTCAATATCAATAGGTAAAACATTCCTGTAGAATATAAAATCATCTTTAGAACTAGGTGATTTAGTAGAATGTGAAAATCGTCGATTTTGTTTTTGAGGAAAAGTAATATTCATCGTTGGTTGATTCAAACGTAATGCGGCTTCAAGCTTACGAATTGCAAGAACAGAACTTTTGTCTCGGAAACTATCAAAATTGGGTGTGTCTGATAATGATTTATTCGTCTTATTGACCGTTGCTGGTAATTGAAGAAAATTTACTACCATTTGTGATGGAATATCATTGAGTCATATCGAAAAAAATACATCACTGAATTCAAATAAATCTAAACATAGAATAATTGTATTTTGTCTTATTTTTAAAAGCTTTTATTGCAGAAATTTATGTTTAAGTAAACTAGATTTAATATGATATTCTTAGGACCAGCTGCAAAAATATTTAGTGTAAAAATTCAAACCAAACAACAAAACACTCTATAGGAGAGCATTTCTCTAATAACATGAAACTTTCTAATGTTTTATTTTTCTAAAGCCCTGCACGCTTTCCATATGATTAGGGAAACATAAAGGAAACATCAGAGAAAGGTTTCAAAATAAAAATGCAACGGGTTCGTGCCCACTATACCTCGTAAAGTTCATTGGAACAAAACATGATGATACAAACTAAATTCTCGAGACCAAGACAACACAAAGCTCATTTTTTTAAAATTCCATTGAAGCACAATCTAGTATTCATTATGAAATTCTTTTTTTTTTGCATAAGTAATTGAAAGATAAAATGGCATTTAAAATTCTTTCGAACAATCTAGCTCTAATGTAAAAAAAAGAAAAATAATTTTCCAGCTATTTGAAGATCGGCTAACTGAAAAATGCGAAATACTTTTGGTATCATCAGTTATGGAAAATTCTTCGTATTTATCTAAAAGTTAACTACCTGAATTATTTTCTAAATTAACTTCAAGTAGTTGAAGATGTCTTCGAGCATGTTCACGTAGAAAAACATTTCCACAACCAATCTATGAGAATCCTACATGTAAATCTATTAGAGAATCCATAAATGTCCATAACATGTTGCAATAGTACCTGGCAACATTTGTCACTGAATGCAAAACATTCGGATCTGAGGGAAAACTAGCAATCAGTGTATTCATATAATGTGATATATTTCAATCATTGTCAACATAAAAACAACCGAGTGTTTCAGCTTCAGCACATGCCCGATATTTTGCTTCATCTTTTTAATTCTTTTTAGAATTAATAATATGAATCAAATCGAATGATTGATTTTGTGGCAGAATTTCTCTATAAGTAAGATTGATTGCCGGATTCTTATTCCAAACAATAATCCGCCTGAAATGCGTAGCATTAAGATACCGTTGAACTGCTAGTTGTACGCTAGATAAACGTTTCCAATTAATTACAACAGCAGTTAATTGATATTGTTGTTCATACTCAACTTCAAGAGATTTTGCTTGTTTTAATGCATGGTATATTAAGCTCGTATTAGTAAAATATTTTGGATTAGGATTTGGAACATTAGGAGCGAAACGAAATAATACAAAGACAATAAATAAAAACAGAATGACCGCTACTACGATTAAGCTTTTGTGCATTGATTTTTCTCTCATAGTCTAAAGAGTAAATAATAATTATGAATCGTCTCATTAAAATATTCTTACTAAAAATAACGAATTGAATGTGTTAGCACTCACGCTCACGAAGAGCGACGAACACTTTAAACGTGTGTGTTTTGTTATCTCTCTGTTTAGTCTTTGAGAAAACAAATGTTTATATACGCACACGAAAACAGAGACAAGAAAATAGAGGAAAACGGAGATAGAAACGAAAAGACAAACAAAAAGAGAATCGATCAAATTAAGATATACGTTACAGTAGAACACACTGTAACCATGAGATGCATAATTCGAATTCGAATATAAATGAAGGTTCAACTGCACAATATCAGTTCGAAAATAAAAAATCCGGCACTCATACAGTTACAGCAACAAGCAAAAGATAAAATTTTATCCTAGTTATAAATTTTATAATTCGAATTGAGGCATCGGTGGATGGCGTTTCAGAGAGTGCAAATTTTAAAGTGTGCTTGCTCGACTACTGAGTCAAGTCAGAACCTGCCCATTAGTAAAACTTTGTATAATCAACAACAACACTTCCGACACTCTTCTAACAGAAAATTGAAACTGTTTAGTAAATATAACTATGCTGCATATTGTGAACACCACATCTGAACGACCGGATATGTTTCTATATCGTAAAGATAGCTGCTGGCTGAAGTGCAGAGCAACATGGGGCACGTCTTTAGCTAAAGATCTCATGTTTGCTAGCAGCGCAACGCCGCATTTGGTCACACGTCAATATGATACTACGGTCAGCCCACCATCTGCCACAATGTGGCTGTACGCTATTATCATACTTTCACAGATTTTAGTATTCGCTCAGCCAACGCCCGCTCCCTTTCGTCATAGCAAAACAATTTACTGTGATTTTTAGTATTAACATGACAAGAGTCTTAGCGAAACTCAGCATATTACTTATACACACTTTTGTTTAAGCGTCGCGGTGTGGGGCGCGAAGCGTCCCCCGCAGAGCCGCGACCAAAAAGGGTCTCTGTGTACACAGTCAAGTCGACCCTCATCACATTCGCTGATAGCCATAAAGAGAAAGGTCAGAATAGATATCACATGTCTACCTTCCAATGGCTGCAGCGTTTTCACCCAGAAGCAGAAGTTATCCTTAGGATGTTAGTTAACTCTATGGATGCACTAATTTCAATTCCAAGTCGAGAATTGGAATTGAATTGACTAGAATTGGAATTGTGGCATCCCTACTTACCATTAAAGAAAAAATATGATATCGAACTGTTACGAGCAGCAAATGTTTACTGAGTAAAAAACGTATGAAGGACATTATGCAATAAAGGGTGGCAGAGAAGAATATAAAATATTATAAATTCTGATGAATAACATATTTTATTATCTAGTCAAAGCCCAGTTATCGAATGCAGAGAGCAACAAAAACATCTATTCATCTTTATGATAACAACAATGGTTTTCTCACATTAAACAAGAAGATAAACCAATGCTTATTGTTCAGTCAACTCACTTTTCTTAGTATGACTTATTTGTTTACAGAGCGATTAGAAACGTTTTCCTTTACGTTAATGCTAGATTTCGCTTTTTTTTTAACAATTTTAATTCTAATATTTACAATCCTATATTATTGTTATCGCTGCCACATTGCGATTTAATAATTTTCACCCATTCTAATGTTTAATCATGCTGAAACAAAAATAGAATATTGTCAATAGCTTTAAGAATGCTTTAAGGCTCATCGAAATCAGTAAGATATTCTTACTGCGATATTTGTTGGATTGATATGTTGAATAACGCAATCACAAAAAAATAGCTACAAAACTTGTTTTGTATATTCGACTTATTATTGAGCAAATAGAAAGCATTACCGTGAACTGATTAGTATCTGTTCGGCCTCATTAATTCAAACTAATATTGATACTAGAGAGATTCATGATCAAGAAAACAAACCTTATTCAAATGATTATTTGGTCGCTTTTAGCGACTGTTGTCTCTATCATAGGAGAAGAGCTAAAAGAAGCAAAACGATCTATGAATGTAAACTTTATACGATATACATTCATTTGATATGTTATGAACATACCTGTTTCTTTTATATTTTAAAGCATGAATGGTGTAAGAAATGAACACTTTAGCAGGATTAATAATTTTTGTCTCTCAATTTTCAAGTTTTGTTTTTAATCTTTCACATCTGAACTTTCAGTTTGAAACAAAAATCAAGATTTCCTACATTCCTCTCAATATGAAGATTTTCAGTAAATGCATAAAGCATCGTATTCAGTGTGATGGCTGCATAACGTCTTACTGAAATGACGACAATCACACGCGTGCCTAAATCAAACGATATCGGCTATGTACGGATCATACACTGAACATGTCGGCATTTAACGATATACGATTTATCTTCTTTCGTGTAGCTAACTGAAAGTTAAGGTTTCCATTGGATTCAATATTTCATTTTGGGATATTTGCATTTGAACAGGTAGATTTATTACGGAATGTTAGTCGAGGATAACTTCTGTGACCAAAGGTTCTGTAACAAATATTTTTTAGAATATGACAATCAAAATGAATAAAACTAAATACTTTAATGACAATTCATTCAATATGTTGCTGCTATTTCATTCTAGGACGTCAAATAAATCTTTTTAATACCAATAGTTATAATAGTTACTATACGTTCATCATAAAATGCAGTGGACTATGTTGACATTCGTCTTTGTGAGTCACTAATTTTATACAGTTATTTTTCACTAAGTTCATGTGTTTTTTACTTACTGCAAGCTCATTATATACAATTTTATCTTATAAAGTATGAACAGTCCAAATAAAACTCAACTTTCTCGTCTATTTCATTTTGTACTGTCCTTTTCCGGATCAAGAGATATCGAATTGAAGAATATATATAAAATAAAGAAGCGAGGCAAAAACAAATTCTAATATCAACACTAGCAATAAAATTAACAGAAATATCAATACGAATTAGTATGACTGCCGTTCTACAGTCGTCATTATAATAATGTGATTTTGTAAGTAGCTAATATATATACAGTGGTGTGCAAAAACAATTGCCGTTAGTATTTGATAAAGTTACCCTAGTGAACACGACGAATATTGAAAGTTTATATATATATATATAAACTATACATACAACAGAGTATACAAATATAATAATCAATAGCTAGCTCTCTTTCCCCTCTGCCAAAAAAAGAGGTAATCACTGTAACTTCATCGCTACACTAAAATTATTTAGGGCTATTTTGCCTATGTACATAGATTGTGTTCGAGTCTAAAAGACGTGTTTAGAGAAAAATGAGAGAATTCATGGATCTCTTTTTGGGTCAAGATCGTGTAGCCAAAGTTTCAGCTCGATACGATGCCTTCTCGATTTTTAAGGTGCGAAAGAAATGCATCACTACCTTCTCAACGTGGGATCTCTATTTGACGCTGAAGATTACTTTTGAGACTTGTTCACTTCGAACAAAATTTTATCTACTAGCAGAAGACTATCTACTCTGAAAATTTCAAGTCGGTTGGAAAAGCCATTATCGAGATAGTGCGACAATAGGATGGGAACGCTATTTGTGGCAGGAGTTCTACATATCGTGATCTCGCGTTTATTTCTAAAGTCCCGTGTGGTTGGAGGTTATTTGCATTTCGTTAGATACTATGGGTAGAGGCCTTGTTTAGGAAGATAGTTTTCTCAGTTCAAAGATTGCCTTAGTCGCGGTAGCGTAATGCGATCGGTTGATACACTGGAAAATTGTGGGCACTCGAATCACGATGTCTCTCACCGTATCCAAAGGTACTTTTTTTAGAAGTCTCTCTCTCACTGCAATCTATAGCACATCCTTGACTGCNTATATATATATATATATAGCATCGTCGCATACAATGCAAAACGTAGGAGTAATTAAAGTTTCATTTGAGATTCAACCATGAGATCATGATAAATCTATGCAATCGGTGATTATTCCAAAAGAAATAGTTATTATCACACTTAACAGTGATAGTAGTATCTAAGATTTTCTTGAATGAAGACCGATGATATGTCTTATTCATTTCCGGAAAACAATTTTAAAAATAATAAATCGTAATGAATTTTGATTACGACGAACAGATGATTTTAATTTTAAAAAACAATACGAATAGTAAGAAACACGGTATTATTTGTTTGATCGTGAAGTTAAAATGATCTAAACAACGAAGAAAAAATTAAATAGAAGAATCTTTTAATATATTAATCTACAATCTATTCAACAATGGAGTTAAAATCAATAAAAGTGATGCGATGAGTTCATTTTTATACTTGCATTTTGAACAAACTTTATTTTTTCACCGTTCAAAATATTTCGCATAATGCCGGTCAACCATTGTTCATTATTACAAGTAAAAGGAGGCGAAATAAAAATCTCGCAATATTTTGAATGGCTATCATTTCTCACAAATTGTGGTTCCCTGAATCGGTCCCTAAATCAAGTTCACATTTGTGGACAATTAAAAATTAAGTCAATTCAGGTAACCAAATAGGGACTTTTTTTTAAGAATATGGCTGCGAAAGGTGTAGGCATGTCTATACTTGCGCACATCACTCATTAAACATATCCAACTGGAAAACATTTCTTTTCAAAAAAAATACAATCTGGTCGCCAGATCCTCTCAAAATCCCTTTAACTAAAAAAAGTTTCTCTTCAAAAGATACAATCTCGTGAGCAGAGTCTACCGTTTAAAAAGAGACATTTATCATTTAAAGTGATCTTGAGAGGATCTGATGGTGAAATTGTATTTTGTTTTTGAAAAGAAATACTTTCCAGTTGGATATGTCTAATGAGTGATGTTCTCAAGTATAGACATGCCTACACCTCTCGCAGCCATATTCTAAAAAAAAGTCCCTAAATTAAAGTCCGTATTTGGTTACCAGAACTGACTTAATTTTTAATTGTCCACAAATGTGGACTTGATTTAGGAGCCGATTCAGGGAACCACAATTTGTAGGAAATAATAACTGTAACGGTTTTAAGTTTCTTATGATTTATTCTTTCACATACTTATGGAAGGATTACAATGAAAAGGGAGGAAGAGGATAGAAGAGGAAGATTGAGTCAAGAATGACCGGTGAACAACAATTGAACAAGGGTATTTATATGTGTGCACGAACGAGAGAGATAGAGAACAACGAAAGGAGGAGAATAGTGATAAAGAGAGGCACTTCCGCCAGCGATGATTGTATGGCAGATGAATCCATCACAATAGCCTACCAATATTTTTAGTTAATTTTATTCAATTCACAGGTTTAGTATTACGAATAGATGTATTTGAAATACTATAATTAGGATTGAATTTTTCTATATTTTTTTCTTTCAAATATTTAGATCCTTTATTCCCGTATCTATCTCTATTTGTTATTCTTTTTATTCATTGATATTTCCTTCCATTTCACTCAACATAAGACTTTTTCATAGCTCGACTTGATGATTATTCTTTTCAATCAAAAACGATTGAAATTTATTTGAAAATGAATCAAAATTCAACTTGCAACGACAGAAATACTGACGAAAAAATATTCTGTTTGTGTTTTTTTGCAAGTCTGTTTGCTCACAAAACTGGTTTCTAGTAAATATTACAAGTTTTCTTTTTGATAGAACTTCGGCATCAGAAACTGAAATACTTATGAAATCATAATTTACTTCAAAAGTATCACAAAAGATGAGATTCTCAAACTCATGGCTAAATTGAAAAAAAACTATCTATAAAATCAAATTCTTGTAAAGTTCCATCCAATAAGGAATCCTTGCTGTACAGGAATATCTGAAAACCAAGCGCATTATGTTTTTGGATCATGGTGAGATACCAAATAGATTAAATTAATTAGCTCGTCTATAAACAGATAGAATATCAATGTTGAGTAAAATGAAGGTAATAAATTTTATTTTAATTATTTGAGAATAATTCAGTATAAAATAATATCAAACCAATCAATAATTCCATATAGTTATATAGTTATTGAAATGAACTGATATTGTCTGATATTATGAATTAAATTAAACATTAGTATTATAAAGAGTTCATGCAAAGCAAATAAAAATACAGCTGTCTTTCTAATATATCATTGTCAATGAATATAATAACATACTGTTTATTTTATTAAAAGATTATCGTTTGATGTCTAGAGTAGAATTGCATCGAAATTCTTCTGTATTAGTTTACTTTTAGTATTAGCTATGAAACAAAAGGTCAAACAAGCTGTCGTACTAGTAACATAGCTACTCTTATTCAAGAAGATTTTTCTTATCTGGAATATGATGCATTTAGAAAACTTGTATATTCGTCGATGTAACTGTATCGAAAGGTGTTCTATCTATTATGTATCGTATCTAGAAGTAATTGAGCAAGACTACAGCTCTGTGATGTGTTACTTCCATATAGATTACATGTATGAATAGATACTTGAAATTAAGACTAAGAAAGATAGCAATATTTAAAAAAAATGATGCATAATGCGTATAAATTACAATGTTGGGACAATTTATTGTGAAACTTCATTAATTCCTATATATAGATGAGAACTAGAAGTCAAAATTTGTTTCAATAAAATATGCTAGAATCATATCGACAAATTCTATCGTAAGAAATAAAAGAAAACCTTGTTCAGTTTCACAAATACGTATTGGAATAAAAGATTTTTTTCGTAGTTTGCTTCAAATTTGTTCATCGTTGATCAAAGACTGTATTTTTCACACTTGGTAAAAAAATGTTTTCAACATTGAAATTATTATGATGAGTGAATGAGTTGTGCTTGATTAGTTTTATCATTATCAAAAGCGTTGAAGCTAAAAAAATTCAAACTTGTTTCTTTTCACACTTGGTTCTCTAAATATTTTCCACCACCGAATAGTTGATATGCACTTCTCTCCTCTTTTCAACACCATCAGTGATATTAACCAACATCCAAATAACAGTAGAAAAAGTGTTATTAGTAGCCATTTTTCATCGCTTCGCATTATTATTCTTTTGCCTATCATTCATATCCTAGATCGTCGTTCGAATACACATGCTCTCTTCTTTCCCTTGTTGTATTTGACATATAATATATATATATATATAGATATATATATATTCTCGAGATGGTGTTCCTTTATATGTATATTGAAGGCATAGAGATGAATGAACATGTGATGAACAAACATTCTCTTTTATTTTCTTCCCCCTTTATTTCTCTTTCGTTTGCTGGCCGATGAACGAACAACACAACGGTAGACGAGAGAAGAGTGAGAGCGAACAAATCGCCTTCGCCGCCGCTGTTTTGTTTGTTCTCAGGATCAACACAAAAGCGCGCTATGTTGTACACTAAAGGCGAACTGAAGGTCAGCGCACGCGAGAGAAAATGAGAGAATGTACGTTGGTCAGTTTTGATGGGTGGCCGCAGTTTCTCTTTCTCTCTTCTCTTTCTCTCTCTCCTTGTCTGTGTTTTTTCCTTTTTCAGTAATACAACGTGAAGGCCATTGCATCGCCGTTCAAAGTGAACAAGCCGCTCTGTTGTCCATAGCTCCGCCCGCTAGTGTCACAAATTTCCAAAGATTCGATCCAATATATAGAAAAAAAAGCGATTCACACTTCCATCGTACGTATATAATATAAAGAGATAATCTGATTATTTTCGCTTCGCTTTATTTCAATTCATAGAAATGTTATATTTCTTTTTGTTCTTATATGGGAAATTTATTGTTTATTATATATGTGCATGTTCCTCTCGAAGACTAACCTTGCGTCTTCGCTTTTGCTACTGTGAAAGAGAAAATACAATCACGACAAATATATATTGAAGAAACAAAAAAAAAGAAGGAAAACTCGATGGCTATGATCATCATCACCTCTCTTACTCGATCAATCACAAAATAACGTCCCGATGGGTGTTCATCACACTAGGAGAAAAATAAGATTGATGAGCAGTCGATGTCTATTACACCATCAGTAACGGTCATTACTTAAGTTAGCCCTCTGATACAAGAAAACTATCATTGATATTTGCGATTAGAAGTTGGAAAAGTTTCATAAATAGTTTTCAATGTTTTCTTTTTTTTTTGATTGTATATTTTTATTAGAGTATCTGATTACTAAACAAGTACGTTGTAAATGTTCACGAACAGAAACAGACGATAAATTTCCATTTGAGATATCATCAAAATATTGAAATATTGTCACACGCGTGGAATCTCATTTAAGTTTTTTTCTCTCTCGAAACTATCAACAAAACGATAGATATAATGTGGAACAATATATATATATATATATATATATTCCTGTTTGAAGTTTAACCGACCACAACAGAAAGCCTTTCACTTTACATAAAAGATAAGAAAAAAAAATACCGACCAACAAAGAAGTTGATGCGCATAATTGATCTCTGCTCATACTCATTCATTTTAATCTCGTTTCTTCGTTTTATTACTTAGTATTTTATACTTGTCTATCGTACCTGACAATCATCAATAAGTACATACATCGGATGACAGTCAAAAAGTACAACTGACCATGCCGACAAGTCTACTTTTGGCTCCAACACAAATGGTAACTTTTAATATTTATATTTATATATATTATATTGTACGCAATACTTTTTCCCATATCTTTTCTCTATATTTTTTTATATAAAAACACACATTGAGGAAAAACAGAGAGTGGAGACAAGAGAGCACACAAGAGCGAAATAGAGAGAGAGAGAGGAGGGAGAAAACGATGCCGCTCTCTGACTAAGTCTCTTTCGCTCTCTTTGTTCATTTGTTGAACAAAAGTTGTCTATAGGTCTCCTTTTACTTTTAATCAAAAATTCCGCCTGCTTTGTTGTTTAGCAGAGTAAAACTGATTTATCATCATCATCAGCTACAACACTCGATCTCTCTATCAAATCATCATCTACTAAACTATCTAAATCATCTGAACGACAAATGTCATCATCATCATCATCATCATCGTCGTCGTCGTCGTCGTCGCCGTCGCCGTCGTTGTCATCATCATCAACAACGATAGCAAAAACAACAACAGTGCACAAATCTTTATCACCATCGAAAGCTCCAACACCGACAACTGATCCTGGTGGGGGTTCAACAACAGATAGTGATGAAGTAAAAGTATTTGGATGTGAAAAACATGAAGAAGATGTTGATGTCGATGGTGATGCTACTAGCGATCGACTTTCACCCGTTATTAAAGAAGAAGAAGTAAGATATACAAATTTTAAATGAGCAATATTTAAAAGTTTTAATTATAGTCGTTACCACAACAAGGACTATCGGCAAGTCTTGGAGGTAAAGGCTTTCTTAGTGTTCTCTCTCTGTTCATTATATCTATATATTTATATTTACATTTTACAGATCGTTTGAACAGTGAACATCAATTCCACAACTTTTTTCCATATTTCATTTCTCCTTATTATCATGCAGCGGCAGCAGCCAATAATGCCACAACACCTTTCGTAAGTTTTCATTCGTTGGTTTTTTGTTTAGATTAAAAAGGTTTTTTCAGAGAAATTAATATTTTTTGAGCATATATTCGATGATCGAAAGCAGGTGTCCGATGGATAGGATGATTGCGTGTAGTTCCACCCTCACACAAATTCAATATTATATATATATATATATATATATATATATGATCGATCAGTAATTTCTCACATACACACACACACACACACACTCTCTCTCTCTCTCTCTTATTTTTCATGATCATCTACGAAGGAAAATCATTAGCGATCGATTGTATGTGTTAAAGTTGCTTCCACTTCAGATTGATCGCGCGGGACAGACGGACAAGATTTATCTCTTGACTGTTTCTAATTAACATTTGTGCAACTCTTCTTCCTCATCCTACTAGTGTAGATGATTAGAATAAGAGAGCAAGCAAAGCGCTTGCAAGCTAATTCGTCATTGTAACGAGACAAGACCGGAACATGACCGATCCTACCTTGTCTGTCTATATGATGAAAATGATCTGATTAGCCTGAAATCAAGACGATGAACTATGCTTTGTTTGTACTACATAGTAAAAAGTAAAGTGGAAAATAGATAATTTCACACTATTAGAGAATTTGTTCGGTGGAAAATGGGGAGTGGGAGGAGTTAGAAAATTAATCGAGTGAATGTTTTTAATATGTCCGTTTTGGATATAAAAAGTAAAGATCAAGAGCTCAATATGCACGAATGAACAAAAGTGGTTATTTTAAAATTAAAAATTTCAGCTGTTTTATTGACATGATCTTAATAACTGATCTTAATAACGAATTCGAATGATAATTAGATAGTTTTTGTTATGTACTCAAATTTTATTTTAAATGATTAAATATTTCTTTAATATATATCTGTTTTGAAGGATAAAATGGCTCCATTGGGTTCTTTATCAAAGTTTATGTCACCACCTCCTGCTCATATGACTAGTACTAATATAGGCATTGATCCAAATACAGGTAAGCGAGCCAATCTTTTATTTGAAAACATTCTCATTCACTCTTTTTTCCAACTCATATATATATATTCTCTAATTGTTTAATGATGAGGTGAAGTTGTTCGCACTTGAGCTCTTCACATTTCTAGATATATAGAAGAATAGCGAAAAAAAAGGTTAGTCATTTATTATAAATTTTTCATGACGTTGCTGTTTAAAACAAATGCCTTTGCAATACACACGTCAGTGACACTCGCAAATGGATGCGAATCAATTACTAGTCAACTTTCGTCCATTACTATAAACTAGAAAGCCGAGAGGGCGATGCAATGAAAGGAGGAAAAGGAAATACATTTAGTACTTCATTAAATAAATCTTTTTTTCTTTCTTTTCTCATCATCGTTCGCGCGTCTCGAGTATTCTCCGAAAGTCGATCAATCGCAATTCACTATTGAAAATACGAGAAAAAGGTGGGCAAATGCGAGCAAACAAGCGAATGTGTGCTTGAGCTCGTTCATGCGGTGCTAATCGACATACATGTCGAACGATGACATGTAACAAAGTGGAAAATGATCTTATTAACGAGACACAAGACAATGAATGAGAACGAAAGAATAAAAGAGAATGCTCAATGTAATGTGTCAGAGCATCCATTTCACCGACTAGAATCTCGATACAATAATTACTGTTATAGTTATACAATATAAAGCCGAAGATAATAGTTTCTATTTTTGAAAATAACAATAGAATCTAAAAAAAATTAATGCGCAGATTATTTTTATCTTTATCTTATAACAGATCTGTTAGGATTCAGCAATTTAGAAGAGTAAATTCAATGAATATAATATTGATATCAAATTATTACGATTTTATCATTAATATCTGTTACTAACTAAAAAATAATTAATCATTATTCATTTTTTAAATGAATTGAATCTTTTACAAAAGAAAACTATTCATACTTATCGCATTTAAAAGACTTGATTTTGATCTACATTAGCATATTTTTTGTATTTTATTATTTATATATTTTTCTTTTGAAAATTGAATATCGACTAAAATATTATTTTGATGTAGACCAATAGAGAATTTTGTTGCATTCATTTTCAACGAATTATACTATGTAAACGCAACATATATAATAAATAATTGAGGGCGTTAAATTAAAAATTAAATATCATCTATATCGGATCTACCATCATTTCAACTATTGTTTCATATTGCATCAAGATCAATATTACAGCTAGATACCTATGAACAATGCATTTTCATACGAGACTTAAACATCTAACTAGACTATAACTACTAATTCAACTATTCCGATTAGTACGATAGTTTTTCTTTATAGATAGTCAATTGTTTTGTGAAAAGTTTCAAAAACAAAACTGTTCTGATTATAACGACATCATTTGATTACTTTAATAATAATAAAAAGGCTAAGATACTCAATTTAATATATACATATATATTTGCTTATTCAGGTGTTCCTAATTCAATGTATCCATTATCATCGCCATCTTCTTTTCAATCACTTTATGCTCAACATTGGTTCGTTTATTCTGTAATACATTTCCAAATATTTATTTTCTTTTTCTTAACCCCAGGCGTCCACCTATGTTTCCATTTGTATTTCCGCCTGGATATCCATTTTCTCCAGGTGTTCTTTCTCAAGGTTCATCGTCAACACATACAACCAGTGGACATTCATTATCAACAACAAACAATAGCAACCATTCGTTATCGCAAAAGCGATCAACAACACATAGGTATGTTTATATGAAAACAAAATCTAGATTTTATAATAGCATTGATTTCAATAAAGATCTATGGATAATAGTCCACAAAATCATCATCATCATCATAAACTTTCAATGTCTCATGAAGATAATAAAGCGAAAAAGGCTCATATTAAAAAACCATTGAATGCTTTTATGTTATTTATGAAAGAACAACGAGCTCAAGTTGTACAAGAATGTACTTTACGTGAAAGTGCAGCAATAAATCAAATTCTTGGTCGAAAAGTATAATATTAAAGCAAAGACCAAGGACTTTTTCTTATCATTACTAAAAATTTGTTTTTTCTTTATAGTGGCATGAACTTGATCGAAATGTCCAACAAAAATATTATGATATGGCACGAGATGAACGTATGAAACATATGCAACTGTATCCAGGATGGTCAGCTCGCGATAATTATGGTTCAAGAAAAAAACGTGGCACTAAAGGGAAAAAAAGAGAAAAAAGTCAAGGTGAAAATGGAGGTATGATGACAAATTATTATTAAAGTTATTGATCTTCGTTTTTTTAAAATTTTATTTAGAATGTCTCAATCAGAAAAAATGTCGAGCAAGATTTGGTCTTGATCAACAATCGAATTGGTGTAAACATTGCAAGTATGTATTAGTTAACAAATAGTACAAAAGACATTTAAAATCCATTGTCTTTTCTAGACGAAAGAAAAAATGTCTTCGTTATACAGAAGATGAAACAGCTTGTGCAGGACCTAATTCTGTTGGTGGTGGTTCATGGAGTGAAGACGATGATCCTGATAATATTGATGATTCAGAAGATATTATTGATCATTGTGATACACCAATGATGGAACATCCAGACGGAAGAAATACTCATGATACAATTGAAGGTAATCATTCACCTCATCATGGTGGAATATCCATTGATTCCGATGAAGAAAATAAGTCACGTATATTAATGCACCAACAACCACCAAATTCAAACGGTAGTGGTTCATCTTCATCGACAAATGGAGCCGTACCAATGGCAATCATGACTGCAACAACAACAACAACATCATCATCATCATCATCATCAAGAAAAGACTCATCATCATCATCTTCATCACCACAAACTTCACTTCTTCATCCTTCGTATCATCGATATTCAATAGCGCCAACAGGACCTCATTTTCCTTCACCTCATTTTCCGTCACCTCATCATCATAATATGTATTTTGATTCATTTTTACAACCAACATCGATGCCTCTTGTAAATAGACTCAAACGAGAGATATAGTTTATTTATATTTCAGTCTTTATCTCTCGCTATTTATTCTTTCTAGTCAGTATCCGAGGTGATCGTTCTGGTTGCAATACATGTATAATCTCGTCTTTACCATTCATGTTTCTTTTTCTTTTTTTTATTTGTATCTTTATTTTTCCGCATTTCAAACCTTTGTTCATTATAGATTTTCTCGTTTTCCATGTTATACATGTATCATCATACTCTGACTCTTTAAACGTTTATATGTGTAAATAATTTTCGACTTTTTTTTCTTGTGGATAATTCGTACAGAGTTCATATTTAATGAAGAGAAAGAAAGAAAGAAAGAAAGAAAGAAAGAAACAATCGATAATCGTTCATCTTATAGTATCACATTACAGACATGTGTATTTGTGTAGGGATCAAATAGAAAATTGCTAGGATGATAGGTAGCTCCTTTTCTTTATTGTTTGTAATCAGAATAGATTATCGTATGAAATCGTTTTGTTTCGTATTATTAAAGTTTTGATTTAAATTCAGAATAATACAACGCGAATAGACTATATCATCAATGAAAATATTTTACTAAAGAAATAGTCAATACTTTGCTCGAGTATGATTATAATTTCTAAGCATCGAATACGAATCAGAATTTAGGGTTGATTCCAAGTGTGAGTTCAAAAATATTTCTTTTACTTCTAGTTTAGAAATGATTAATCAATCTTTTAGAGATGCTTTGCTTGAAACATTTTTTCAGTAAAGTCATACATAATTAATTAGTTTAATAAAACTCATAAACAAACAGTCACGTCTCAATCGTCTGGATTTTTTCTAGATAACACACTTACAGAATATTTGCTACGACTGTATACTTTATAATTCAAGAGTTGCCTACAGGTCGTAATCTGAAAAGAAGCTAACAGATGTTGAAATATTTCCAATATAATGTCTCAGCTGTATATTTCAACAGTACTCGTTTATTTTTTTTTTTATAAAAAGAAATAGAAGAACTTTGAATTATTTTTGTCGTTTTCGAAAGGGAAAATTCTGATTATTAGAAAATCGATTATATCTCGTTCGTTGAGTCTCAATAAGAAATTCTTTATTTTCATTTGTAAAAGCAAACTTGAAGCTGTCTCTTTCTTCTGAAAACTATATCAGTAAGATGTCTTCTTCAAATCAAAATCAATGTTCGTTGTCTATCATGTGGTATTGTATGAAAATTGGGTATACTAAGCTTTTTCATCAAAAGTCACCTATTTATTCTCTTGATATTGAACTTTTTGCGATCAATTATTTTAAAAATTTATGAAATATACAACCGAAATTAAAAATCTTAGATGATGCAGAAAACTATGCAATGATAATTCTATAGTTTTTAGTATATGATGGTATGCATGATTTAATACTTGAATTTGTCGACTTGTTTTATTACATAAACTTGCATTGAATCACAACTGATGATTTTTAATTTAAAATCAATGTCGAGCAGAATGAGATAGAGAGAGAGAGAGAGCCAAATTATATAGAAAGATGAATTTAATATTGCAATGTAATGTCAAGAGTAATTGGTATAATATGTTGCTTGTCTTGTGAAGGAATCGGTTGCTTTGATGATTGAAGGTTTTGTAAATTATTCATATTCGAACGCATATTATCTAATTCTTGTTTCAAAGCTTGACATTCATATTCAGCTTGTTGTCGAAGCTATCATAAAAAGAAAACAATTATTATCTTTAATTATTATTTTAAAATATTTTCTTATACTTTAGTGCTATTATTTAGACGGATCTTAGCTTGCTCAAGTTGAGTATTAAGATCTGATTGATTGTTCTAACAATAGAAAAGACATATCAATTATGAATAAAACATATTCATCTGATCTATATTTTATATTCAGACCAATGATGTTCGACCTCGTTCTTCAAGCGCAGCTGTTTTTTTCTTTTCAAGCTGATATCTTTGTTTCCATAACTCTCTTTCTAAGATAACAAAAAAAATAGAAGAATTAACCGATCAACATATATATGTATTTCTAACCTTCCTTTCGATGAACACCAATCTGATCATGTAACTGTTGCATTTGACGAATAATTGTTTCACGTGTTGTTTCCAATGCAGTACGTTTTTTTTTCAATTCTTCAAGATGATTTGCAAGTTTCACAACTATAAAAAATAAACAATATTGAAATCACTTGTCGTTATAAAAACCAATTAAGTCACCATCATGAGCATTTATTTCTTCGGCATGCTCTTTTTCAGCATTACGACGAGCTAATTCACGTGCTTCTTTTTGTAAACGTTCAATATCATTAGCAGCCTGTCTGAAAGAAGAAAAGCCAAAAGACTGACTGGCATCCGGTTCTTTTGAGGAGATATTTTCGTTTTTAATAGACGATGTAGCTGGCCATTGAAGTTTATTTCGCCATGCTCGATATCTCTCTAATAGTATTGAGTGTGTATCTCTCTGTTCACTCGACGATCGTATTAGTCGTTTTTCTGGTTCAGGTGACCACAATCCTCGAGAATTAACGAAATTAGATATTCTGAAACGCATTTATATATATATATATATAGATAGATAGATAGATATAGATATATTTTTCGAGTCTTTTTTCTGTCTTTCTATCACAAGCGCTGAGAAAGTACAACAGTAGCAATAACAACAACTAGTCAAAACAACATTAAATTCATGCATTGTCATTATTCAATATTTTGTTGTTGTCATTTATGATGTGTTCCATAGACTCCTTGGATGATTCGAGTGGTTCCATCGCGTCTCTGTGAAGGGAATAAGACTTAATGTGAGTTATAAATAAATATATATATATATATATGCAATATATGTTTTTATAGATATAGCGATGTATAGGGAAGTAAAATCTGTGATTATTTTGTAAATAGAAGCAAGTGTAAAACAAGCACAATTGACGTTGAAATGTGCTTCATTTAAAAAGTGATTGCACACTCATCATCAACAACACCAATCGGATAACATATGTGAAGTAAAAAAAAACCGACTATTTATACAACCTTTGATTATCATGATGTACATTGTCTTCATTGCTGAAGCATGCACGAAGTATTTTTAATATAATTTTCAACCAATAACCGAACAAGAGAGAAACAAGTAATTTTAACTTACTGGTGTTTTTGTTTTTCTTTTAATTTACGTCGATTTTGATATTTTCTATAAGCACTTTGAATTTTAGTAGCTGCTTCATTTTCTTGTCTTTGCTGTTCTCTCGTTAGCTTTTCTTGTTTTTCAAGTAATTCTCGTTGACGCCTTTCTTGTTCTTGTTCAATTTCACGTCGCTGTCGAGCCAATTCAATTTGACGTAGACGCAGACGTTCTTGTTCTTCTCTTAATTTTGATAACTCTCTATGATGATAAATATTCGATATAGTGTGAAACTAACATCATGTTTGTGAATAAAAAGATATATTTTACCTTGCGCTAAGTGTACTTGAAGCTGCTGAAAGACTTTTATAGAAGACAAAAAACAAAGACATTTTCGTCGAACATTCCTTTTCTCTATTTATTATTTTGATATTTACTTTGAATAAGAAGTAATGGGATGTCCCTGAAAATTTGTTGAATTTTTTCGTTCACCTGAACGAACAAATGAACGGTGTAATTTTGTTGCTGATGATATTGGTGGTATACTTCTTGGTTTAACCCAACTCTGTTGACGACTTGAAGTTAGTTGTGGTGGAGTAATTAATGCTTGTTGAATAGGTGATTCACGAAACAGATAACTTTTTGAATTTGCTGATTTAACATGTTCATCATCATGATGTCCTTCGAGAACATAAATCTAAAAGAAATTGATTAACTTATTTTCGTTCTAGAGATAAAACAAATGGAAATCGTACTTCAGGTGCAAATGTCTAAAATATATAGCAATAAATTTAACTAAAGTTAAATTATGATATGAAAAGTTACGAACCATAGGTGGCCGATAGTTTTTCACTCTTAATTCTGTTTCTTGTTGAGGTTTTACCTAGAATATAATTATATATCGAATTTTGGATTTCTTTTATATAATTAAATACTTTAGTTAAACAACGACCAACACTTCTTAGATAAATAAATTGTTTTGGAAATGCATCATCTTGACCACAAATCTTAAGAATATGTTGACGAAGATCATTTAAATTTAAATTTTGTTGTACACTTTGAAAGATAATTATGTTAATCATTTTATGTGTGAAGAATAACTTACTGAACAAAACCAGCTGATATAGCTCGTTCCATCGTTTCATTTTCGGCTAAATTTTGAAGATTTTTCCAAACGCTTTTTGGTATTATATAAATATGAAGATCAACAAGCTAGATAATCCAGTATGTCAATGTTCTATAGATAAATCTTGTATGCTCTACCTGTGATGAATCCGGCCGATCAATAGAAATTATATTACTACGTACAGCTAAACGTTCACTTTCTAGCTGAGACTGCATCTATATTAAAAAAGTAAATACGTATAGATCAATCGAAAAGTGTCTGTTGTTTTTTTTGTTATTCTTATGTTTGCTTCACCACCATTACTTTATGTTTGACACGCTCGTTAGTGATTTTATTCTGACATAGAGAATGAAAGAAGAAGAAGAAGAAAAGGAAAAGAAACAAAAGCAAATCACATTTACATACTGCTTTGAAACGAGTGTGTTGATTCCATTTCTACTTCTCTCCTTGCTTTGACGACTGCATGCATAAAAAGAAATACACTTTATTGAACTAATCTCATGTTCTTCTTTTTTTCTTTTTGTTCCTTATTTCACCTTTTCATTCTCGTTTCAATGCAAAAAAAGGAGTCTATTTCATATTCATCGGATAAAATGTCTGAGAACTACTATGATGTATTTATCAGCAAAAATCTCTTCGTTGTTATGAAATATCAAAATGATAAACATTCTACGTAGTTTTTATTAGATTGAATATGTATGAGCATGGCTTCCAATGGGTTTCTACTACATAAAAAGAAATAAAAGTCAATGTATAAATACTATGAAACCAAAGAAACCTAAATTAAACATTGGCAGAAAAATAAAGTAGCTTGCTTTATTAACAACAATGTGAGTTTTTGATACAATTGATTGAGAAAAATTCAAAAATCCGTTTGTATTTATCACCGAGAGAAACTTATTGTGCAGAATCATTTTACTTTGTTTGGTTTGATGCAAATTCGGCTACGTATTGACAGTTACAAAGCATTCAATAACAAATAGTTGTACTCGTACTAGGATTAAAATTTCCGATTCAATATTAAACTTGAACTTGGCACGAGTTACGTTCATTAAATGTATTCTTGTTCTCAGTAATGCACTTGTATTGCAGAATTTTTACAGAAAATGTGATCATATAACAAAGTTCTGCCGAGAAATTTATTCATTCTTATGCTTGTGATATAGATTAGTTACAAAATTTTGAATGACTGGAGGGATTCAGTCTCTTGCTCTAGAAATGAAATGATTCTATACTTTCGAAGAAGAAGAAACTATCAGTGTTTCAACTTCAAACGGAGTTTATGAATGTCTTTGTAGAATTATTTTCTCTCTCTCTCTCTCTCTCTCCGCCACCATCATAACCATGCAAAAACTACACATTGAATTATAATAATCCATGTACTGCTGCTTGAAATAATGTTGTTTTATGAATTACAAAATAATATTATCGCATAAGAACGTAACATAATGTTTTTTTCTTTCACCATCTATCGAAATTTATCGTTTAAAGATTTATTGAGACTTTTCAATGAGTCGTTAAACTTTTTGCAAATTAATTCCAAGAAGTGTCCTAACACTATCATAAATTCTAAAAACCATTTATTTCGGTAATGACTCTTTTTGTACGAATATAATCATAAGACTTATATGTAGCTATATATTTACTATGTCTAATCTTTTTAAAGTTTTGTAATTGCTCCGAAAATAAAACCGCATTTTGATTGTATGCTTGAGCTAGCATTATATCTATCCATCAATTTTAACAGATACGTATGCTATTGAAACAAAAACATTTAATGAAATCAAAATTTTTAGCATTAAATTTGGTTATATCATAAAAATAAAAATCTTGACAAAATTATTTTTCCAGAGACTGTTATATGGTTTCGTCGTATCTTTACAATTATCTATATTGTTTGAGAAGTTAGTGCCGACTATTTACTATCGTTTGTCCCATAAGAGCATCAATTAAGCCTACAGATCGCAGAAGACGATATTAAGATGATATTATGCAGTACACTCGATATACTTACTATAGAAAAAAAACCAAGGACACATTATCTCTTCTTCATGGAATTATAATATCGTGTCGATTTGAATTAAACAATTCGTAAAATAATGTACTTCTCTTCGCTTTACCTACTTGTTAATTTTGCAGAACATATTGTAAAGATACTAATATTTAAAACGAAATAAGATCTGATGACAAAAAGATATAAATCAACAGGCAAAATGTCATCCAAGTGATTCTCTTTACATTTCCTCTCAACACTAATTGTGTACATCGCACGAATGAACTACACATGTGTAAATAGAGTGAGAAATGATTGCTGTCAATGTCCCATTGCGTTGCAATTGCTATAAATATCCATGATGTTATTCTAAGCGGATATCTACTTCTTTTTGTTCTCTGGTTGCTATCTAAATAGTACTTTCTTCTTGCATTATCATCTGTTAGAATGCATATTTGGCTAAAACAAAACATCAATGGTATTACGTTTTTTTTAGGTAAAAGTGATAAAATTATGGACACAGATAAAACTCCTGTAATACATTCAAAAGACAAAATAAATCATTTGACAAATCGAGTAAATAAATTTCAAGAAATAGTCAATAAAGTAGGTGCACCACCATCCGGCAGCCGCGCTGAGTAAGCCTATGGATCATATGAAAAAAGTCAAAACAAATAAAAAAAATGAATTCTATATTTCGTTTGAATTTCTTCTTATAGTTTAGCACATCATGGTCAGGAAGTCCAAGAGAAGATTCTTGAAGAAATGAAACACTTATGTCATGTTATTCAAACTAATGGGAAAGAAGGAGACGATGACACAATAACAATCATATTCACTGATTTATTCAAAGTACGTCATATACGTGTATCTTCTGTGTGTGTTTAACCGTATATCCTTTTTAGATATATACGAATGTTTCGGATAAATTAGTCGGCGTATTATTAAAAGCTCGTAAACAAGGATATTCAACGTTTAAAGGTGAAATGTTACTACAAAACAGAGATGAGAATGCTCCTATACAACTAATACATTCGCCTTCCTAATAAACTATTTGCATTGACCTTTCCTGGATCCTATTTTGTATTATTATTATTATTATTCACTTAAACTTAAAATAAACTGTCGTTAAAATTCAAAAAAATAGATCATCTGTATATTTCATGGACTCTAATTCAAGTGACTTTTCAGTACATTGGATTTATTTATTCATTCCTAATGTGCTATGCGCATCATTCATTGGCTTTTTGATAAATGTGAACAAGTTTTATTACGATGACAAGAAATTAAAGATAAACTATTATTAATTGTAAGTAAAAAGTGAAAGTAATAAATATATTATTAGCCAGAACAAACATATTTCACTGATTAATAGTGAATCGTACTTGCACTACTATTTTTATCAATCATTACAGGAAATATTTGCAGCATTCATGTGTCATAATAGACAAGTGAATTCAACCTTTGCGAATGCCAATCCTTAACAAAACTAATTCGAACAAATAATCATTAAGAAAAATCTTTGAGATTCATTCAGGCTTCTAGTTAAAGTGATTAAAATGTCAATCTATACATGTCATATGAGTATACAAACTCAGAACGTTTTGATAAAGAAAAAGATAAGCATACCAGATCGTCGAATTTCATGATGTAAGCATTGATTGGGAAGCGAAATTGTTTTTTACTCAAGTTTCAATTTGTTTACAGCCAATGCATATTAATTATTTTCATAGGCTGAATTACAAAGTACATTAGTGAAAAAGTACACAGTGACATGTTGTTGTTAATAAAATAAATGTTTGTAGAAACCTTCATTGATTAAAATAAATAGCAAACAATATTTCTATTGATTACTAAGGTATTTTTTTCTAATTACAGAAATAAATATGCAAGTAGTCACTCGAAATGACAAACAGAGACGTATTAAATGATGCATCATAATCAATCCTTGCTGTCAACAGTCTTTATCCCAAGATGGCGACTATATAACATAAGAGTAAGCATTTTCCATAGAACTAATTTACGAGACAATAACCAGATCGCCTATACAATGAAAAAATCTGACTTGAATGTAAGTACACAGCAGAATATAATATGATGATTAGACTATTGTACAACATGAGAACATATATCATTGATATTGATTGTTTATCTCGTTCAGTTGGAATGTGTGAAGCGGTTTTACAAGCCACAATACCTAATAAAAGAGTTACAACAGTGAACAAATAGTTAACAAGAGAGATAAATCGAAAAGATATACAATATTTCAGAAAAATAAAGTTTGAAGCTGAACGAGTGTAGCTATTTGTGTTAGATGATGCAGTCAAAATATACTACAATAAAAAGGAAAAGTACTGCATTAATGAAACGAAAACTTAATATCATTGTCCAATTATTAAATAATCTTATATTACTTTATTATAGTTAGTATCGATCAATTAATGACAACCAAATGAGTACATGTTCAATAGGCAAGCCAATATCAAAATATTCTTAACAATCAGACTTCTGTTAATCGATGTATAGTAAATCTACTAATCATTATATAAGTGAATAGAACCGCGAATAAAAGATTTCATCTTCTATTCAAATACATTTATACTTTTTCAAACAGTTGTAAGAGTTTAAAACAATAATATTCAATGATCCTCCGAAAAACATCTAGGTGGAAAACAATGAAGTTACAAAATGTATCGAATTTGATTACTTACGTTAGTTCTATCACATAGTAATGAGTGTTCTAAAACCAACGTCATAGATTAACCTGATTATTTATTATTGTATTTTCACGTAGATTTTCTTTATATTTTAGTGCCTCTCTAAGGTTACATATCTATAAAATTTGTTTTATCGTCTACATTTTGACTTTCTAAAAATATTTATCTCCATTAAGAGAGCGCTTTTGCATCCATATATCATAATAAATTTTTACTAGACGTGTTCAGCATTAATAATTTTCAGCGATGATTAGAAGATTCTTCAATGGCGAATCTGAAACAATTGATAAGGGAATAGATTTTTGTTAAAAAAATTATTCTAATTTAATCGGCAGTTATTTTTATATTTTCATCAATATCAGGAGTCAATAAGAATGTTTTTATTTTTTAAATAGTATATGAATTTTAGAGTTCTTCCTTTTCTGAAAATGAAAAAGTGTGCTAACCAATTTACTATCGTTTCGTTTCTCTTTGAATAGTCAGCACGTCAGAACCTACGATCTTGTATTTTTTTGTTTCCTCTTTTACTGATGAAAATGTTTCGTTTATATTTTTATCATAGAGTGCTATCGATGGAGAAGTTCATTTAGTACAGAATCCATCTATCGGAGGTTTGGACAATCTGACCTCGTCAACAATAAAGTCGTTACTATCGATAGAAAGTATCATGAGTACAATTCATATGATGATAATAATGTAAACTCGCTCACTATAGCTGATTTGTATCCTGAAAATTATTTTTAAACTTTCATGAATTATTCCAAGAAAATTCAAAATCGTCTTAATGCTAAAATTAGATAATAAGAAGAAGATCTGCATGATTTCGTTTTTCAGAAACAAATAAATGCATCCTGAAGAAAGCCACTATAACAAACTAGATGGTATTCGAGTTTCACTCGACTACGAAATGCGGTGCGAAGCACACGAGCCGAATATTCGAAAGTAGTGAGAATAAGATTTAAAAAATAAATGATCCACTTTAAGATTCATTAGAAGCGATTATCTTTTTTAAATTTCCGTATACGAATTTGAATAAAAATTTCGCATGCACTATTCTTAAATCGACCATTTTGAATTTCATCACTAGGAGATCTTTCTGAAATTGTAACAACCGGTTTTCTAACGATTTTTTTCATTGAACGATTAATTATTTTCATGAATCATTATCTTGAATCAGATGTAAAGCAATAGACTATTGGTTAACAACTATTGATGACGTCATTTTAATTAGCGCGAAACTATCAAACAATAAAACCTTTCAAAACCTTCATTTTGGAACCACATTTGTGAGTAAACGGAATCTCATATTGAAGATTTGAAAAAAGATGTAACAAGTTCGATCTCCATACTTCTATCTTACGTTTTAACAACATTTCTATGATTTTCCGTTATCGAGATCATTGCTACACCAAATGACAAAAAAGATGCGTACGCGTCAAGTAAAAAAGTAAACTAGATGGTATTCAAGTTTCACT
>OENM01001549.1:20561-31893 GCA_900239745.1 Rotaria magnacalcarata | reverse complement strand
AATTGCTGTTATTTTCGAACTAAAGTAAGTATATGCAAAATTTGCAGGGCGTTAAGGTATAGCCCTGCCCTGCCCTGTACAGGGCGGATTAATTTTTTAAAAATTCACCCTGTGTCCTGCCCTGTACAGGGCAGGGCAGGGCGCAGGGCAGGGCTGCCCTGCCCTGTGGACACCTCTGTTAGTCACTCTAGTCTATTCATTCACAGCTGATCTAAGATAATGAATCATGGAGATAATTAATCGATCAATCGAAATCGACCCTTAATAATGTATCGCTATGTAAGAATGGAGTTTTCTCAGTGATGAATTTCATCATGTCGACATGAAAAGTATTCAAGATTTCTCTGAATTGTAGATTTTTTGTGAAGATCCGATTCGAGCTTCGCATCGCATTTCGTATACGAGTGAAACTTGAATACCATCTAGTTCAATTATTTTGTGTGAATGCGTGTGAGAAAGAAGTCAGTCGGTCGGAAGAAGCCCGAAATATTAAGATTATAAACATTGAATTGATTGAATTCAATCAAAATGATAAATTATCCATTCGTTGTCATAGTTTAAATCAGGCCTATTCTATATAAACGAATCAAAGAAAAAGTATAGATGAAAAAATATATTAAAATTTACAGGAAATAAAGAATTAACTCGAGCAGAATTCATTAAGCTTGATAATAGTCATAGAATTGAACATTTCAAATCTATATCTATCTGTCGATTTGATTTATTTCTTGATGTTTTGCTATTGTTTTATCAAGCGTGATGTTCTCCAAGATGTTTATTCAAAATACAATAATAATTTCATCAAAAATATATTTCAATGATAAAATTGTACAAGTATGAATATGTTTAGTTGTTGAAAAAAGGAATCTTTGACATAAAAAAAATTAAGTATACCCTTATTGAGGTTTGTGTTCGAGAAAAACTGATCTCAATGATTAAAATTCATTTTCATATAGATTCATTTTTCAAAAAAATATATGCGAGAACGATCATTTATAATTGAACACAGATCTTTTCAAGAAAACAACTCAAGTTTTGTATTTTAAAATTTATATTAAGCAGAATCTATCTATATAGAAAGAAATGTCATGATATTATTTTCCAAACTTTAAATAATATGAATTGCTCTAATGCATAAACATGTTGAATAACATTAATTTAGAATATTTAAAATTATGAGTTTTCATTGTAAAGCTGAGTTCGTTTTCTTTTCTTTTACATTTAAACTAAATGCGAGACATTATTTATTTCAATGAAAAATAGGATAATTCGATTAATTTTTAAAAGTAATAGAGTAGTTTATTTAATTTTCGATGATAATTTCTTGATTTTAGTCACACCATTATACTTGGGTTTTGTTCTGTTCTTATTATTTTTGTGTTTTTCTGATATTGACGATCGAATTCGATTGATTATTAACTTCCGTTTTATATTTGAATGTTGAATTCGTTTATTAGTATTTGTAATTCTATCCTTATTTTTTATAGTTCGTCTCAACGAACTTTTTCGACTATTATTACGTGCTGAATTATTTTTTTTATTTCTTGATTTTAACCGATTATGATTTTTTCGATAAATTTTATTAGATTTTGTTGAATTTTCAATAATACTATTAAATGCTGGTGTTCTATTGAATAATTGTGTAGTACCATCAAGTGTTGTTAATAAACGCTGAACTTTGGCAACAGAAATGCCACCACAATCATTACATAGAATATCTTTTTTTTTAGTAAGAAGAAGATCCTTAGTTGATGGTGAAATCGAAGAAGATATTTCTTGTTTTTGTTGATAATTATTATTAAGTGACATGAACAGAAAGTATGACAAAGTAAAACAAGAAATAGAATCAATGAGTTTACGCGCCACTCTTTAAATATTTTCTACTTCAATACTTAGATTTCAAATCTTCTGAAAAAACAAGACTTTATTTTAAATTTTATCGTTATCCATGTCGGTAGTGTTTTCTTCTTTGTTTTTCAAAGTATATTTGCATTTATAAGTTATTTAGTATGCATACATTAGATTTTATCGTATCTCATTGATCTCACTAATATTCAGTAAATTAATTGAATTTCTATTTGATTATTATTGATTTAGTTAATAATATATATATATATATACGTATATATGAAAGTTCACCTAACGACATCAGTATTATAAGTAGTATTTTTGATGACTTTTACATTGCAAATTTAGTTCATTTTGGTGTTCTCAAATCGGTTATGTAAAGGAAGGAGAAGAAGATCATATGCTCAATAAAATCCAATCATTCCAAATATATATAGAAATTTCAACTGAGAAGTACTTTCACTGATGACTGACTAATTACTCAAATGTTGACTGATCTTAAAGTTAAAGCTAGTGTAATCAATATGAGACTTTACTAACGATTATATTTGTGCGAAAATGAAACTATATCTCGGATGTTCGAATGAAAAGAGATCTCGAGTATTGTCGAAAATTTGATCTCAATAATACTAAAGTAGAATCTAGATCCATCAATATGCTACCACCTAGAAACGGTTTCATAATCAACAATTTAACTAGCAACATTTTCTATGCTAATATAACTAAAATATAGAAAACTCANTACTATTGAAATATATGATGCTTCTATAATGAAAGTAAACATAGGGTTAGTTAACATTCTTATTTTATTGGTGCAATCTGTTTTTTGCGGTCTTTTTTTATCTAATCAGCAAATTGTTTTTTGTTTCAAAAAAATGAGTAAACATGAGTAATGTTAAAATGTGCAACAGAAAATTATACTAAACCTCATATGATGTATTTGATAAAATCTATACCATATTATCGATGATTACTGCACTTAATAGAAATCAAAATGAGAATCGCTTGTTTTATTCTCTCGTTTACTACCGGAAACCGGAATGGAAACCGTAATGTCCTTCATTTCCTATTACCACCGGCGTATAAAGTCGAAATATTTGATGTTCATAATTGAAAGACTTTTAAATAGCATTTGTATTATGCTTACTAACAAAATTCTGTAACAAAAAATAATAATTTAAGAATCGAATCATCGTATATAGAAACTAAGATTTACTAGCAATAAATGATTTTCAGATTTGAAATTTCAATAGAGGGAAATTTGAAATTAGGATTGTTTCCACAAATAAACAACGAGTCAATAATTTAGTCTAACTTGTAACTTGTGAATACTTGAATATTAATACGAGCGGATCGAAAATAGATGATCTTACATTAACAAAATCTTCATCCAATGAAAAAACTGCTCTTCAACTTTATTTTTGTAATATTTACAAAAAAAAAACTAAACGAGCTTATTGATTGTTTTTGTATTTGAACATCGTAAGAATTGCACGATGATCACTTAAATTCCATTCACCCTGATCACTCCATGTTAAAGAATTACAACCACGTGGTATTAGTTCACTTGATACTGGTAGAAGAATATCTGATTTATAAAAAATAAAATCTACTCCTAATTGTTCATTTCTGTGTGTTAAATGTGTAACATTAGGTTCATTTCCATGTATAAATTTGTAAGATGATTGAAATTGTTTATCTATCAATTGATAAACATCATCTTTATGATATGATGAATTAAAATCTCCGCATAAAATAATTGTACACTTATTTAAAAGATTTTTTGATATTTGATAATTATGTATTAATTCAAGAAACGTTTTCATTTGTTTTAACCTTAATCGACTTTCAAATCTATGATGTGGAAATGTTAAATGAATATTAATTAAAAGTAAATTTTTTCCATTAAATTCAAGATTAAGTAAAAGTCCAATACGATCTCCAATATCATTTAATATCAATTCATATTTATCAAGAACTTTAAAATGATTCGAATCAACAAGAATAGCTAAGCCGTCGTCAAGTAAACCTGTTCGTCGAAGTGTATAAAATGAATATTTTGATAATAAATTTGATTTATATAATTTAATAAATGATGGATTTTTAAACCAAAATTCTTGTAGACAAATAAGATGAATATCAAGCGACTGAAGCAGATTTATTATTGATAAATGACGTTTTTCCCATAATGCATCATATGAACTTTCACGATCATATTCAGATGATAAACGTTTATAACACGGTGCTAGAACGTTGAATGTACACACTGATAATGTATCATTTTTATTATTGGTGAAATTGGAAAGCTTCCTTCTAGAATCATCGAAGAGATCATACTTATTTCAAAATTCATTCTCTATGAAAAATATTTAAATGAAACATTCACAAATTCATTCAATAAAATTAAACATAAATTTTCAACAAAACATCAATATACTATTTATTTACCTGGTATAAACAGAGGACATCGTCAATTGAAGTAGAACATAGCATGAAGAAGTATACAAATAATTCAATACTTTTTTATTAGCCACGATGATCGCATGGATGCGCATCATCTACAAGCATGATTACGTCATGAATCAATTAATTGAAAAAATATTCTATTTAATAAAAAAGGAGCTACGTCAAAAGGTAATTGACCAAGAGAAATAAAAATTCATGATAATCGATTGTTAAATGCACATGAGAACATCATTTGTGTAAACGGAAAAACTGTAAATATATATGCATGTATATACTCGCCGATAAATGACTTGTATTTTAAAATATGAATTATGGAAACTTATTAGAGCTGAACTGAACTGGTTAGTTATAAGTAATCTAAATCATCTGATTCAGCAAGCACCCTAACTATTGACTCATTACGATCAAAGTATTCTCTCAGAACATTTTCTGCTTCATGGTCATCAGTTGTTTTGCACTATGCAAAAAATGCAAAAAAAGAAAAGCATAATGTCAAGGTTTAGAATAATTATGAATGATTAATTTCTCAATTCATTTAAACGAAGAAAATATGATTAAATTGAAAACATGATTTACGAAACTCTTTAACTTCGATTTCGATTTCGAAGAAAGAATCTATGCATAAAAATGAAATCTCATTGGTGCGCACGTATTAACCGATAGAATCATAAATAAAAATCTCTATCATATACAATAGGTGATGTCGCAACGAAAATGAGCGACTTCACAAAAGACACGAAAAGATGAATTTTATATTATACATAATCTATAACAGTAAAATATCTCATATTCTATTAGAAACATGTTTTCAGAATGATATTCATTTTGAATGTATAAATGTATTTCGAGTTTAACAGAGATTTCATGATTTATGCATGTATCGGCAACGATTTTATTTGTTACTGGGCCTAGAAATAAAAATAAAATAAAAATGTGAGTCAAACAGCATGAAGTGGAATTTTTCACTTTATTTACCGCCGTTTGGTTAGAGTTTAATGAGTTAATTAGAAACTAATAAATTTTGACAAGTATCGCTAGTCTTTATCAATTGTTTTTCTCTGGATCCTTTGAAAGTATTTTATTTTTACTTATTATGAAAAGATACTTGAAAGATTTTCATACGCCTTAGGGTCTGGATTTATTAGGAAATCAAATTATCTTTAGTAGATATTCTAAATATATTTATTTGCAGTTATTTTTTTAAAAATTAAATATTGAAAGATGGGAACGATGTCAATCATTCCATTGTTAGTTGACACATTTTTGTAATCACTTCATCAAAATAGTCTTGTAAGTTGTATGAATGATGCCCATTATCGAACAGACATTTATCAGAAACTAAATTGAATGGATCGTGAGTCTAATAGTTGACAAGCCAATATTGCTCATCTTTAGCAGATACGGTTATGAAAAAGGGGACCTATAAATATATGTTTTGAGTATATCGATTAAAAAAAAAATGTTACTTTACGAATAATAAATCTAAGCAAAATCATGATTTGCCGCACCGTTTGTTTAGTAATAAACTCAAAAAATATTTCCAATGAATTTTATCAAGATTATTGATAACAGCTAGTAGTCGGAGTCTATCGGTACGAAGAATAACTTTTTTTAAATTATATTTCAACGTACCTCCTCAATGATAGAAACAAATTCATTGAGAATTTTTGAATAAATGGAAATAATCAGATCAAGCTAAAGTGAAAAACACGAAGTAATTCGAGTGTGATTTTATATCTGATGCTAATCTTTGTACACAAACTCAATTTTGGACGCATTCTTTTTCTCTTGAACCTTAATTATGAGATGAAACATAAGTTTTGTTTTGACTTTTCTACTACTCAACATATGAAGAGAACAATCATGACTTTTTAATACGAAAAACCATTTGACAATTTATTACTGGTACAAATGAGTCATTGACGACGAACGATAGCTCCATGGATGATTCTCTCTCTGATTCTACGCATTATTCAAATAGTTGAAGATTTATTTACTATGATTTTAATCCTTATACAATCAATCGAAGTAGTGAACTGATCTATCACAATTATTTATTGGAAAAACAATCGATACTACTCATAATCATCAGTATCCTTTCATAAGATCATCTCTTATTAATTAAAAATATAATATTATTTCTTTCAAAAAATACAGCTCATTATGATCATGATCTATGCATTTGACAATTTTATAGAACAAAGTACAATTGAAGAAATTCGTCTATCGTCTATTACACACAGAACAGGAAATAACCAGGCAAAAAAAATAACGCCCAACGTGGGGGTCGAACCCACGACATTGAGATTAAGAGTCTCACGCTCTACCGACTGAGCTAGCCGGGCTTATTAATTTTCACAGAAATTTTCCATCGATTTCTAAAAGTATAGTTACTGAAATTTGTCAATGTCAGAATTCAATCTTCTTGATATATACAATATAAATATCTTGAGTAGTACATATAATCTAAAAGCTGATACATTATTAACTACAATAGATTCTATAGGAAACTTTTCTACTTATATTCAATTTTAGTCTCAATAGTATAATATCATGTATTTCTTGGAAAAAAATTACAAAACGAACATATCGTCGTGTTTTAGAACAACTTATTTGAAACGTGACGCTTAATTGACTAGAAATATTAAGATAATCAATTCTAATTGCGCAGAATCAGTAAAGGTTGCGATACTTAAGAAACGGTGAGATTGTAAGTTAAATTAGGTAATATTCACAATTAATATAACATCTGCTATATCAATCAATATATAATGAAGATCGACGAATCGTTAATGATTAACTGATTATAGGGGAAACTTATTTGAAAGTATAAGACACTTTGGCGCATGATAAACATGAAACTTGTGTTACACAAATAGGTTAAAACATAAAGATTATTTTTACAATTCGAACACATATGTTTGATTTCTTTAAAATAAAAGAATAGTTAAACAATAACAATAATGATATACAGACAGATATAAGCATCACACAGATAACTATTTATTTGATAATGTCTATACATGAATTCATGAACTGACAGTAAATGTGTTACTCTTACTAGACGAATCCAATCCAATTAGCTTCGTCATTTTGTTTCAGAAAGATAAAAATATCTGAGAGACATCATTCATGATGATGATTATTATTATTATTATCATTATTATCATTATGGTCTTTCATGTTCTTCACCTTCAGAGAATGAAAAATGAAAAGAAACAAACATTTTGCATAGCTATTGATAAAGAAAAAGAAACGGTTACTCAAGATGAAAATGTTTTCTATTTTATATCATATTCGTTAGATTCATGGCTATTGATATTTATTGTGTATTATTTTTGACTATTTTCATTATCACTATTAAATGTGATCCTGATTTAAATGTGGCCTTAAATAATGACAATCAACATCTACACGAGTCTTCATCATATAAATATAGTGAACAAGGCAATTTACATCAATTAATTATTATGAATATTTTCAGTTCATTTAATAATATATTTTTAATGATAATATCGATAACTCTAATTCCTATTATAATAATATTCTTTCTAATTTCGATAACAACGCGTCGACTACATCAATCATTATTAACAATTTATCTTAGTTTTGCATCAGGTGGCTTAATGGCAGATGTTTTTCTTCGACTTCTACCATCCATTATTCTTGCATATAATGATTCATTTGACACTAAAAGTCAATCTGAGGTTTATCATCAACATGATAATCGTGCTGGTTTATTTATACTTGCAGGAATTTTTCTTTCATTGATTATTGAAAAGTTTTTTCAATATCTCCAAAGTATGTTAAATATCAAATAATCTTTATAAGAAAATCAAGTTCGTTTGACTTTAAGATTACAATCAAGAAATATATAATGAATCTTCAACAACGAATTCAACTCAAATTTTAGCTTATCTATTTTTATTGGCAGATATTTTGCATAATTATACAAATAGTGTGACTCTTTGTTCAATCATTTTAATGAAATCAACAATCAGTAAGATATTCTATGACGAAACAAAATCAGTATTTGTTTGTTTTTTAAGATTCAACAATGTTAGCAACGAAAATTATTTATGAACTTTTGCATGTATTCTATGGTTATAATATTTTGATTTATAGTGGAAAAACTTTAGAGAAAGTAAATGAATTTAAGAACTAACTTCGAATACTTGATTTCTTTCTAGGCAATGCAATGTCAATTATTCACAGGACTAAGCGGTGCAATACTATTTTTAGCAACTTTGAAATTTCAATCATATCTGATCGTACAATTATGGTCAAATCATATACTAATGCCAATAGTTGCTGGTATATTCATTTATATTTCAACAGTACATCTTATTCCAGAAGTAATTGACAGTGATTATGGAATGAAAAAAACTATCTTCAAAGTGAACGCTTTTATCGTAAGTGTTCTTTGTATATTGTACTTAAAGCGATATGAATAAATGCTTTTGTATTCATGAAATTGTTTGCATTTAGCTTTAAAAAATTATAAAGTATTTGTTTTCAATTGAATTTAATAGAAATAGGGATACAAAGCTGAATATTGCCGGTCTTATTAATAATAATTCTTGCTGTTCTTAACCGGTGGTTCACTGCCACTATTTGAACTTAAAGTAAAAGCAATCTAACAAAAACCAAAATTTCAATTCTATACGTATTTATCTGCTCGTAAAACAAACCTAATTTTGTGTGAACCTTCCAACAAATAGGTACTGAAAATCAAATAACCAATGTGTTATTTGTGCAGTATGATTTAATTCAATCGGTTCCATTAGCATAGTACGAAATACCTTCTACATTTCAGTTGATAATATGAAAAACAGTACTAAAAAACCAATGACAATATCATCCTATGTCGCTATTCAGAACTCATAAAAATACTAACAAATAATATTTCATTCTTCAAAGAGTATGCAAATGTTAGTGTAAATATACAAGAGATAGTCAAATAAGCCTTTAAATAGGGTTTGCTCCGAATCCAGTTGTAATCGTAATATACACAAAAAAGCAAGAACGCGTGTGAAAAAAATTTCTAACATTCACTAGCTAAAACATAATTCATATATGAGTCACTCCAACTTGGTGAAAAGTGACATCTATACTAATAAAACAATGCTATATTATTACACTTGTATGAATTCTGCTAGAATTTTTTATTTAATGATTTTTATTTCAATCCAAACTTTTTGATTAAAACTAATTGTAAAAAAGAAGAGAGGCTTCTTTGGAGGACTATAATTGGTTATATAAAGACAAAATTCAATATTTCTATTTCTATTTCGATTGCTTGCTCTTTCTTTATTTGTTGATTAATCTCTCCATTCAATCTTTCTTCTGACTGCGTGTGACCAGTGGTTAAACTCTCCCTCGAATCGTTCTTCGTCAAAAACTAAAATGGATTCAGACAATGATTCCGGTAATTCTAATGATGGTCCAATACATCGTCGTCGTACGCAAGGTACACGTCCACCGCAACCAACATCACATCAAAATAATTCCATGCAACGAATATCAACTAGCAGTACCAATGTTGATCGTACATATCATCCAACAAAAGATGATGGACCATATTCTGACGATGATGATTTAGATGAAGACGATGAAGACGAAGATGATCAACGTCATCAGCAATCAACTTATCGTGGTCGTGGTCGACCATCGCAGCAGCAACACTTGATGGATAGTTCATATGATGATGGGAATGATCAACACGATTTACCACGATACACAGGTCCATTACGTGAGCAAGATCGGTTTCTACCAATTGCAAATGTTGCGAAGATAATGAAAAAAGGTGTACCTGAAAAGGGAAAAATTGCCAAAGATGCAAAAGAGACTATACAAGAGTAAGCTTCTATTTTAAGTTTTTCTTAATTATTTTAATTTTACATATAGATGTGTTTCGGAATTTATATCATTTGTTACAAGTGAAGCATCTGATCGATGTCTGCAAGAAAAACGAAAAACAATTAACGGCGAAGATATTATATTGGCTATGTTAACGCTTGGTTTTGATTCATATGTTGAACCATTAAGAACATTTTTAACAAAAGTACGCGATGCATCAAAATATGATCGTACAATGACAATGGGCGGTGAGTTGAGTGATGATTTACGTATACAAGTTGCTCAAGCACAAGTTAATCAAACATCTGGGCCAATGGTTCAAGCACAAGTTGCTACAACTGTTCAAGTACAACCACAAGCGACAGGAGCTGCAGTTTCACTATCTGGTCAGGCTATAGCTGCTAAACCAACTGGTGCAACAGCTAATCCTAATGGACTCGAGCCTTATGGACATTCGGTAAGATTTAGCAGTCGAAATCTTTTTCATACTTAGCAATTCACTGGTGGATCGGATTCAATCAGCCTGTTCAGTACTAACTGAATCTACTACATTATTGAGTTATTCTTGAGTAAAATTAATTTTTTCAATTGAACTTTAAAATTTCAATTGATGTAAGAAAAAAGAATTTTTACTTGAAATTCAATAATGAAATAATCGAAATTAGAATTAAGCAGAGTTTTTCCATGGTTCTATTACTGTTTGTGTTGCAAGAAATGCAACACTTTGAATTCACGTACCGACTTGTAAAAAAATAGTACATAACGATGTAGCAACATTGCTAATGGTTACATTTAAAATCAGTATAATTTAAGATTCCATAGATATTTTTTTGGTGACACTACAATTTTTTGATGCAACATATTCCCTTATTAGTGAAATGAAGTATTGATATGAGTCTGGCAAACTATGAACGCGATAATATCAACGACTTTTTTCGAGCAAATCATAGAAAACATGGAATAAGGTTACTTCGCGGCTGTCACCGTTATAATTGTGATATATTATTTTTAGGTTCGTGTTGTAACATGCATTCGAAATGATCAACCAGGTGAAAATCCCAATTATGTGTATACAATTCAACCGTATCAATAAAAAACAACAATAAAACGAAACATAAATAAAGGACAGAAACAATTTGTACATTGTGTTTTTTTTTTT
>OENM01001549.1:0-20434 GCA_900239745.1 Rotaria magnacalcarata | reverse complement strand
TTTTTTTTTTCTTTTGGTCTCTTTGTTTGTACATTGTTTGTCTATCATACATCATTAATGTATTTGTGTATACGTCTCTGTTTTCTTCTATTTTGCAACAAATCTTTACTAATGGGCAATTATTTCTTCTTACAGATAAAATTTTAATTCTATGGACGATTTATGTTCAGTTATTCAATCAATAATTGATAGTGAATTAGATGATCTTATACTTGATTTAGTTTATGAACTTCATTCATCACTTAAAGGCATACCCGAAGAGCAACTTGAAATAAATAATAATGGAACTAAAACAAAAAATATTTCTTTATCTTTATTACAATCTCAAACAACAGCTATTGAGAAACAGACTTGTGTATGTCCACAATGTGGCCAATCAAATATAATAGCCATACGATTTGCGTATCATCTAGCGAAATGTCTCGGTGAGAGAAAAAGCAAAAAAAATATCTTCATCAGGTTTTCTTTTTCTAATCGAAATAAAAAGACTTTTATGTATTTTTCTAATTTCTGAAGGTGTGGGTCGACGTTCGTCGCGGCAAGCTAAACATCGAATTATTGATCAAGTTATGACTATAACTGCTTTATCAGATGAAAGTCGATCGAATGGAGATGAATTTCAGCATGTTGAAGTAAATAATATTATTCCAGAAGATGGTGGATCATGTACAGGTAAAATTATTTAGTTAATGATATGTTTTGTAATATAAATAAATGAAAAAGAATCAAATTATAATGTTCAATCTTCATGTTAGATTCGACATCAAGTTCGAGTATTAATCATCATCGTCGAGTAATAAATGAAGATCAAGAATATAGAGATGATTTTGACAATGATGATGAGGACGAAGATGATTGGAAACCGAAAAAGAAAAAACGGCGAAATCCAACAATGAATACAAATATTGGAAATAAAAATAGAAAGAGAAAAAAGAAAGATGATATTATTGTTATAACACAACCTATTGATGAACTTGATTTTCATAATTGTATCATTCCACTTGATAAACTTAGGTAACAGACTTTTATTTCTATTTTGTTTTCAAACTCTGTTGTTTTCTCTTTCAGTCCACAAAGACCACATACTGCGGTTGCATTAGTAAATTCAACGATGCCATCAAATAGTGAAAATATCTTTTTTAAAAGTCATCAAATACTGCCCACTTCTCCTGCGCGATCATCTTGTTTTTCTTCTCGATCGCCCTTGAATCTAGTCGAAGACGAACAATCATCAACAACATCGATAATTATGTTTCAAGAAGACACTAAACGATAATTCGTTTCACTTTTCTTATTTTTGTTTTAAATCTCTTCTATTATGTGTTCAGTCAATTTTGATCCATTTCGAAAGCCAAGAAGTATTAAACGACAGAGAATTTTGATGATAAATTTATTTCTATATTAATTTTGTTATAGTTGACTGCCATTATTGACAATCTTCTCTGTTTTTTTTGTACAAGAATATGAAATACGATGTTATATATTATAAATAAGATTAAATAAATTATACAAAGATTTATGCAGAAATAAATAGCAATTTTATATGAAAATTGAGCTCCTTCAATCAATAGAAATCGCCCATGTCGATAAATGGATGAAAAGCAAAAGAGAGGGTAGTTGTTATTTTCTGAAGTATATCCAACGTTTTTCTTACATGGAAACTTCGACCAATTATAAACTTTTTTTTTCAACAGCGCCTGTTTTTCCTTATACATAGTCGAGATCAAAACCAATTATAAAAGTACGATTCGGCTTCCATTGTGTCCGAAAACAGATATGATTTATTTTTACATACTATCGATTTTTGTCATTTTTTCCTTCATTGTTCCAGTTCTCTGTAAATCAGTTCTAAAAATAATAGCTACATTAATTTAAAATGCAACAACAATGACAATGCTGTTGATCAAGTAGTAATTTCAATTTCGAAAACTTCTCTTCTAAGGATTTTTTTAAATCTGAAATATCCTGCGCAGATCATTATCAAACATCATATCAGTGCTCATTGGTTACTACAATAAACTTTCATACATATAATTTCTAATCTAGTAACGAGATTAATGTTTATAAGTACACACTACTGGAAGAAATTTGTGTTGAAAAATTAATCAGTGCCAGTGATGAACTATTAGATCATTCTAGCTGCAGTCAAACAACAAAAATAACTGAAAAGGTCGTTATTAATTGTATTTGAGAGAAAAAAATTTCATCGGATTTGATTCGACGTTATTTGGAAAGATTTTAATTTTATTCGATTCGTTTTCTGTTTTTGGTATTTTATTTATTAGGACAATATCATTCATTGATCATTTTGGTTTCTGATTCTTGCTGTTCAATGATAATTTACGGATAATGTGGCATTTGATCTTCGACCCTACTGTTATACATATGTGAAAGTAAAATGAAATAAATTTGATGAAGAAAGTTAGTTGAATAATATTAAATGTAAGATTATAATCAAAACGATATTGTCTATGTGATTCAGAGTATCAAACAGTGAAGAAATGTATGATCATTCATAGAAGCACAGACGAATCTACTCGTTTATTTTTCGTTTCCTTATTCGGAAATAAATATTTCTATCATACAATACACTGATTTAAAGATGTACTTTTCTAAATGTATCTCTCTTGTTTATATTATAATAAGAAACCAAATGAGACGCATGGAATGTGTAACCTGACTGAACAAGATGCGAGTGCAGAAAATTCCAACAAAGACAAGATAGACATAGAAATTTAAAAAAAACGAAATGTGACGACATCAAATAATACACAGGCATTTAGACTGTGGATATCACTGATTGAAACAACTATACGGCCACATTCAAACAAAATTCGTTGCGGTACAAAAAAACAAAGCAATTGTTCATCAGTAGAGTGTTGTTAATTATAACTTTTTACAAGATGATCCATCGATGTTATGTTTTCACCACGACGTTTGAGATTTTCTAATAACTGATTAGCTGTAGCACTAAATCGTTGTGGACACAATGAACCTAAAATTAATTAGAATTGATTATTAAGTTAAAGGGAAAAGAATTAAGATAAGCAGTAGTATGCTATATGCATGTGAATGAACAGAATCTGCAGATATGCCAGTTAAAGAATCATATTCCTTAAGTTGTTAGTTAGTTTTTAATATGATTTGCTTTGATATCAAGAAAAAAGAGACATTTCGTGCAGAATCGATTGTTTTATTCAACTTTTTTCAGCTCATTAGTTTAAGCTGTTTGAAGTGATTTTTTGCCTCGAGAACTTGATAAATAAAACTATGAGATATTTTTACCACAACTAATTTAAATAAAAACACATAGGCTCATGCATAAAACAAATCGATTGTTTATTTTATTTTTGATCAATTCATGCAATTCAAATATATATATATATATACGTATATGCACAAACAACCCCGACAAGAATTAAATAAACCCCATCATATACACAAGAATCTCTTACAGAATAAATCTTGAATGAAGTTTAATAACGATGATGATGAATAGCTGAAAAAATAATTTAAACTACTCTTCGATTTTAATGATATAGCTTACTAGTCGTTTGAATTCCATTCGTTGTAATACAATTGTTAAAAAATGTTGTTGATGGTGGTAATCCATTTGAACTATAGTCAAGCTCCAATAGATTTTCATGACGACGAGCTTTTGCTGCTGCTGCACGTTGTGCAATTACAGAAGAAAAATGAGTATCTAGTCGAGGATCGATGAGTGATGTTTTATTCGTAGATGCTGTTGCTGTTGAACAACGAAGAGTACTCGGTGATGGTGGAGAAGGAAATTCATTCGATGAAATCTTATCTTCGATTATAATATTTTTCAATTCTGGCGAATTATATATATCTGAGGAATGATAATGATTCGAATCAGCTACAATAAAAAATAAACGAAAATAATTTCATCAGAACTATGAAAATAAATTTTCGTTTAAAAATGTCAAAATGCAAATTTTATTATTACATAAACTTCTTTTTTTTCTCGTAATTAAAAGGGTTTCTCTTTTTCTAAACCAAAACTATCAACATATCTATTTTATTTTAACTTCAATTCTAAAAATCATCTATTTTCTGAGACATTTTTTCTATTAGAAAATATATTTGTATCAATATTACATCAAATTAGAATTCAAATTATTAAGGATTTTGTTTTCAAAAATTTCTTATTAAATTTAATAGACATTCTTCAGGAAGTGCCTTATACTTCGGACGAGAGATTCTCATTTTATGCTCTTTCTAATGAAAGAATAAGTATGTCACAAGTTCTACTTGTACATTTCCTGAAGAAGTTTATCAATAAAATAATAAAACAACATTACAAGTTGAACAAAGATAGTTACTGGTATTATTTTGATGAATTGGTTTATTAAGTCCATTGGGTTTTGTTGACGAAAGTGTACTTTTCGATGACGCCTCATTGTTGATTTTTTTCAGACGACCTTTTGCTTGTTCAATTTGCATCTGGAAATCATTTTTCGTTGTTGTTAAAACTGAATCAATTTTGTTTTTTTTTTGTTCAATTATTGATGTTGTTTGTGGTTCAACTTTATTTATCGAACGGAAATTTGCAGGAAATGGAGGAGGAGGTGGTGGTGGAGGTGATGATTCGGAAATTTCATTCTCTATTGAGTTTAGTAAAGCGTTATTATGATTTGAATGAACGGCTATAGAAATTTGTTTTCGATTATTTGATCGTCTTTTAACTTCACTTGGTTTGGCAGGTAAATGATTGCTTGATGTTACTTTAAATGTTGACATATTAGTTGTACTAAGCGATAATGATGGTGTCATATATATTCCAATCCCATTCTCTTCGTTCAAATTAGTTGTTGCTGCTATTAGATTGCTATTCATTGAAGATAAAGACAATTCTTCGTCAGCTTCATTTGACGATGAATTTGAATTGCATCGAATATTTGTTATTGATGATAAATTCGGTACACTTACAGCTGGTATAAGGGGTTGAAATCTATTATAAATCTGTTGATTTTGACAATTTATAAAATAATCATAAAGAGAAGAATCACGTGCAGGTACAGCTGGTTTGTTTCTTTAAAACGAAAATAGATCTGTAGAAAACATTATTTAAAAATACAAAATATTTACTTTATACGAAGAGATGAAGATCCATTGTAAATATTTTCAATTTGTTGTTTTGAAACAGATACATATGGTTCAGACATACTTCCATATTCATATTCTGCAGATGTCCGATCAAGATCTTCTACAAAAATAAAACTAAGTTTGATAAAATAAATGACGATCGATAAATTTATTTATTTTAGTTTAGTAAGAATTTCATGCAGTTAGATTATATTATTATTATGAAAACTTAATTTTTGTAAATACCTAAAACGGTATTATGTTCTGATTTCTTCATAATCAATGATTGAAAAGGTAGTAGCGATTTATTTGACAGTGAAAAAGCTAAAGCAAGCGTGGAAATTATATGGAGAAAAGAAAAAGAACTTTGTACTAAAGAAAAAGCTATGGACATACCACCAAACGATTTTTCAAAACTCGGACGAAGGGGTACTGAAATATATTTTTTTCTTCTAAGATTGTAAAACGAAATAAAATTACCTTTACGTCGATAAGGTAACGATTGGAAAGTAGTATAATGTGATTGTGAATCGCGATGATTATTGGTCAGTGTTGACATATTCGTCGTTACTATTTTCAATGCTAAAGTATTTCCGGCTCGTTTTATTAAATTGGCACATTCTTCATGTGGCATACAAGCTACATTGATACCATTGATCTATGTGTGATTTAAATATAAGAAAGATAGGTAGATAGATATTTATAAGCTTACTTCAAGAATATAATCATTTTTTTTTAGACCGGCTTTTTCAGCATTGCTACCTTTTTCAATACTATCAAGAAACTGAAGCGCAGGAAAGGATCGTGTTGGTTGAAATAATTTTCCTGCCACTATGTGAAATAGAAAAGCATAGTGATATTTGATAGAGCAATAAAACATAAGTTACCTCGTGAACCTTGAAGAACAAAGCCAAAACCTTTTCTTCCTCGCTGTAAAACAACAGTACGTGGTGTATATGTATCATTATTAATCATTAATGCGGATAGAGCATCACGACTAATCACTATTGTATCATCATTAGTCATTTCACCATTTTCTATAAAAGAAATATTTCAAATTTTCTAAACGGCAGTAATTCACGAAATCTAATCTAAAGTTTTCAAAAATCGCTGAATTTATAATATTATCTCTGATAAAGTGTTAATATGGCCATTGTTTTATTTTTCCTTTGACTTATAACTTTACTGATAATGCGGTTAATTACATAGCATTACGTATTCGTTTTCATAGTACTTTTTTTCGAACAAAACATCTTATGGACTCACATGGAATAGCTCTAATAAAAGTATTGAGTTTAGCGTACTGAGTAGATACTTCAGTATTCGGAAATGGAATCCTCTAAATAATTGAATTAGGTAACTTGATAAAATTTTGTTCCATTAATTAACATGCTTCGATACTTTTAGTGCATCCAAATCCTTTAAGTTTTGATGTCCTAATCTCCATACTTTCGTTAGTAACTATGTGTTTGTTTTATTGGCATGGTTTTTAGTCTACATATTCTTAGCTAGTAATAACTCATTTGGTTTCCAATTTATTTTACATATTCAATATTTCGAGATAGACTTTATTACGATCTACTCTTATTTTCTTATAGTTACGATTTAACCTGCTTATAAGTATAGTAACTGAGAAACAAATCTAAGAACTTTTATAAAACACATGATAATTAATGACGAATTAAAAAATTTAATTCTACACTTTCCAACTCGATATCGTCAGATAACTAGTATAATACTTTGATTAAAGTACTGATCTGATTTGCGCTTATATTTTGCATTGATATCTTTGACAGATTAATATAGATATGCTGAATTGTATTTATAATAGCATCTTGATTTGAGAATAAATTGAACTTTCAAGTAGTTGAAAAACAGAAATATTTATTAGCCATGTACCGATGTGAGTCTAGGATACTATGTGCAATACAGTGATGAAAAAAAGGATATATTTCAATTATATGAATGGAACCTTATAATAAACTCTCTATGAGTAAAAGAATGATTCTAATTTTTATGAAATAGATAGTTCAGATTTTAAAACTAATTTGAAATGAGACTTTGTATTTAACTGATACTAACATTTTATTTTCGCGTACGAAAAAACGCTCAAGTAAATTGAACTGACTATCTTTGAGCTTTATCGGATTTTTCATGCTTTTATTAACTTAAAATCTGCATCGCTTCGTAGCTAGACTATGAGTCCACTAATTGATGTTCATAGACATACTTTTGTTTTGACGCACAAAAGAGACTTGTTTTGCTGTTAATAGAAATGTATGCAGATCCAACAAAATTGAATACAAGTTGTTTAAAAATAAATAGTGCAAAGCGATACTATGTTGGTCAATAATTTACATTGATATTTTGCATTTGATCAGATACACTAGGGTTCTATACTACATTTCTTATATCATAAACTTGAGACTGATATTCTATACTGTGCGTTGTTAATAAGAAATCACGATTTCCGATTAAATGTTTGTGATATTAACTGATGTTTATGATCAGAAGATAAGAAAAACATTTTTTCGTCGGATTAACTACATATCCTAACAGTCTTTTGACTGCCATATTCATTGAAAACATCATTGAGAAATCGTTAAATTAATTAAGATAACAATCTTTAAAGACTATAAATTTGTAAATAAAAACCATGTAAAAATCTCTAAGTGATTTCAATCTATTTTAAGCAAAATAAACACTTACTAAAAACACAAATATCTTGGACATGATTGCTTGGAAACCATCCTTCTACATTTTTACATCTTCCTTCTAAATATCCTTGTTCACCAACACTTAGAACTAAAACAAAATTTGAGATAATTTCCAATTGAAAACAAAAAACAAAAGCTATATTCTTACTATCAACAATATCTCCCTTGTGCAATGATAATTCTCCAGATAAATTCGCTCGATAAGACTTGATGCACATACATTTTCGACCGGGTGCTGCTGCATATAATCGTTTTCGCTTATAGATGTAACAACCATTTATAGTGTTTGGGGAATCTTGATTTTTAAATAAAGAAAATAAAATATGAATAGAACAATTAATAATAGCTTAATCTTACTAGAAGATAAACGTGAAGTACATTCACTACCTAGTCCATGATCACTGTTAACACTAAACGATTTCGGTGATGAACTACGACTTGATGGATGTTGTTGATAAAGATTTTCATTTGCTGGTGAATTACTTCGATGTAAAATATTAATACTATTCAACTTAGGCATACTTTGTGATCGATTAGCTAACGACAATGATGATGTTGTAGTTGATGATGATCTTATTCGATGTTTATCTTGTTCAATATATATAGAACGACGTTTTGGATTAATTAATGGTGTTTCACGATAGGGTACAACATGATCTGGCTTATGAGATTGGATAATTGTGGCGATTGAACAGTTTTGAGATACTAATGCAAGTTCATATGGAGTTTGATTAGATTTATTTACAATCTTCACGTCAGCACCGCGAAAAAGTAGTACACGAGCACAAGCTTCCTGACGAAAAAATCATTTTCATAAATCTAAATTCTCGAAATAGTTCTCGATAATTACTTGATTTGTTGCAGTACAAATATGTAATGGAGTATTTCCAGCTGTATTAATTGCATTTATATCTGCTCGATAAAATAGTAAATGTTCAACATGTTGAACAAGACCAAGACGACATGCTTGATGTAATTCAGTAGACAAATAGTCATCACGACAATTTACTATTGAATGATCTTGTAATAATAATTGGCAACAATATGATGAATCATTGATTGATTCATTGTGATTATTTAAAACTGTATGATAAAGAGGTGTTAAACCTTTATTATCGTAGACATTCGGAGATGCACCAAGTTCAAGAAGAATCTGAGTTTTTTTAAAGAAATAAATAACATTTTTTTTTAATTCAAAAAAGACAATATTTTCAACATACAACAATAGCTTCTTTACGATGATGAATTGCAGATTTGTGTAGGGGTGTAAAACCACCATTACGAGTACGAAAATCTAGATGAGCACCACCATTCACTAATGCCAAAATCATTGATCGTGGTTCAATTAAATCAATACATGCACATGATAGAACTGTTTCTAAAATAATTCATAAAACTAGTTTCATTAAAAGACCTGTGATTAAAGCATTATGACACAGAGAACATTTTCTTTCTCTGAGAAAAATACTCAAGTCAATCTAATGAAGACCAGCATTCTCAAATTGAATGGCAAATAAAGGATTTAGTAAGAGAACATCTAGTAATCTTATGAAAACATTTTTTCATGAAACAAAAAACCTTTGAGTTAAATTTTGTTCATACATATGAAATTGATAAAATACAATAAGTCTAAGAGAATTCGATCTGAAATATTGAACTGTTCTAGAGCATCTATTATTCTGTTATGTCAAAATAACAATCAGATCAGCTTGCTTATAAAATTTCAGAATATTTATTTAATTGATCTATGAAAAGAAAAACAATATGTATATACATATGTACTGATCACACAATACTCATGAAAATACGATCATAGTATTTGACAGATAACGAGTCCAGAGAATTTGTAAAATTTTACATCTTAATATAATTGACGACCTAATATGAATAAATGTTCCCGTCAAAAAAATCTTAAGTTAGAAAAAAAATGCAATACTAAAGAAGAATTATAGAATCAGTCGATATGTTAATCTCTTCGAAATTTCTAATGCTCATCGATTTTTATATATTTTCTAATGCATACATTTTTGTATGCATGAATAAAATTCGAACTTCAAAGCGTTCAATTATCTTAAAACGTGTCATCATTAAAGTGCAAATCATCATAGTAGAAAAGTGTTTCGGTTAGTATGAATGTTTCTCGTCATAGAGTTCACAAATATCCTAGTGATAATAACATATTCACTGAGCAACGTTGCAGACGTGCTGTTTGGCATCAAGTAAGAGTATTTCATTTCATTATTGTTTAGTTTTGATAATTAAACAAATGTAAATTAAACTCACTGAAAAAAATTCTTCACTTACCATCATTAGAAATATGAAAATTTGGATCGAATCCCTTTTCTAAATATCGAGTAACCTTTGAAACTTGATTTGTTTTGATACAATCAATAAATTTTTTTGTGCTAACCTTTTGTTAATTAATAAAAAATAAATATTCAATAAAAACTTGGCTATTCAATGGTAACGTACTTTTAAATTAATATTCTTTTGTACAAGATGAATTGCTTTATAAACACGTCTTTTATATTTAAACTAAAACAGAAAAAAAAACGGTATTCTTTGTGTAAACGTTTTCGTTCAAAGAAGACAGTGTTTACTTCAAGATAACTGACAGGCCCAATTAAAGGATATTCTCTAAGACAACGAGATTCATCAAGAAATTTTCCTGCTCGACCATTACACGACGGTAAATATAATCCAAAATTTAAACCATCAATCAATACCTAGAAATAAAAAATATTTTTCCTATTTTTCGTCTTCAGAAAAAGAAAATATTTTTACTCGAACAAGAACTTGTAAGACCTTCTGTTTTGCATTCCATACCGTATCATCCAAATTAAATTTGAGAACTTTTTGTAAATTATGATCTTCAACAGCTATTCGTATATATATAAAACTACTATCTTGTTCAATTCCACTATCATCTTTTTCATCTTGTTGATGTGCCACTGTACTCGTTTGGATTTCTTCACTTTCCATTTATTTTTACCTTTAATGTTACTTAATCATCTAAAAAACCAAGACAAAAATAACTAAAATCTTTTCTAAGTCCATCTAGTTTAACAGAAAAGAAAACAGGTTGAAATGAATGATTGCCTTTTTCCTATTAATCTTATATCGATTTGCATAGTTAAGTGTCGTCTAGAAGGAGATTTTTGTTTCAATGAATTTCTTACAATTACGAACACGCACCGTCGTAATTTGATTCTCTACCTTTTTTCCTCTTACTCGGTGTATTTATTTTTCCTCTTCATCAAACTGTTCAGTGTGGCTCTTGAGCAAAGGTGAGAGAAAAGGAATGGTACATAACCGATCGGTCGATGTCCGTCTGAGGCAATAAAAACAAAGCGATTCGTGTCCGTCTTTGAATGATACTTGAAAAAAAAGAAAGAAATTCAAAGAATCAAACTGAAACAGGTACCTGTTGGTTATAACTATTATATAATTTCATTAGATTTTTTTCTATTCAAATAATAGTAGCAAAGAGAAAAAGAAATATTTATTTGTTAACCTCAATATTCGATATAAAAAGATAAGACGTTAGTGATGTTCTTTCGTTCTATTCTCTCTCTCTCTCTCTAAAGTGTATACATGGTGAACATCAACAATAACAACAACGAAAATATACGTATGATGTTAACAATCGGTTGGGAGGGGTGACCGATGGTCTGTCTAGAAAAAGAAAAAGAAAGGCAAATAAAAAAATATGAACGAAAGTGCGATGATCAAGCAAAGTAACCTATTCGTCGTAAGTCAAGACAAAAAAGATGATTGAATAAATGTGTAAAGTTAGAAATCAAAATATTTTCTTAATTTATTCTCAAATAAACACAGATAAAGAACTATATGTTCGTATATATATATTAATGATTAGTACCATTCATTTTTTCCTCAATTGCTTGATTCAATTGCTTCTTTTTTAATTTTTGATATCGATTTCTTATGTTCAATAAATACCAACAAAACAATCTAATAGTTCTCTGGTTTAGTACAATATATTGAATTTAAAAAACAGTAATATTAGTTATTTATTTTTCTCTTGACAAAAGAATCAACAAATTAGTACATGTTGAATTGTATATGAACTCATTTATGCGTGAATACAAGATTTTTAATGATGTAATAGTTCCATTTTTTTATTCTCTTGCTTTAGCGTTTTTTTCCTGACTTATAAAGGAAAAGATAATAACTGGGTCGCTCGCTCACTCTAATGGATTTTACTGAGCATCTGTGTACTGGCACCGAGGGTTAAAACCTTGAAGATGTAAGTGGTACGTGTGCCGACAAGAAAGAAAGAAAGAAAGAAAAAAGCACAGTAATTCTAATAAGTCTACAAGTAAAATGAAGGTCGAGAGGTCTTCCCTATATACATACATCCGTGCTGAGAATACCACCAAGTGAGACGTTGAAATCACTGACAAGAATTATATGAACAAGAATATATTAAGTGCTTTGCTTGAAACGAGTATGTTAACATAGAATAAATAAAATCCATTTATGTACTTTTCTTTTTTCTTCTTGTTACAAAATCTCAATATGTATATATATTACTCAAGTAATTAATAAGCTATTTCCCTTCTTAAATATACAATTGGCAATAAGTTCGTTTTAAAATGTTTTATAATTTTACGAAAGTTAGTTATAAATATACTTACTCGTTTATTGTACGATCAATATTCATTGAAGTAATCGATCATAATCATTCATCCATTTGAAATCGATTGATTGTTCATACACTCATTGAAATAAGCAAATAACATATATAGACATACGTCTGTATGACCTCTTTTTTTTCAATATGTCAAACAGGGTCTTTTCTTTCCTTTTTTTGTCACAAGAGATAAATCCTTTTCTCAATATTGTTGATTATCTTACAACCGATAATTATTCTTTAGTTAGACGACCTACTAACATTAATATGGCGCCTCATCTTTGTCAAACGATGACACACATAGAAAAAAAAGGAAGCTAGTGTATTCAAATATACAAGAAAAAAAATGAAAATAGTCTATAGCATAAAAAAATACTATTTGCCTTTACTAAAAATAAACTTCTCAGAAAGAGTTATTGAAAAAAACATGATACACTTGTATGAAATATTGAAATAGTGCAGTGCTATGACTTAGCTACTCATTCATTATATCCGTTTATGTGTTCTCACTTTTTTCTTTCTTTCTTTCTTTCTTATTTTACTTTAAATTGCGTGTTCATTTGAACAGACAGATGAAGAGAAAAAAAATAGAGAAGTCAAAGCGGTATGCAAAGTAATAAAGTAGTTCAACTGCCTGACCAAGACAAGTTACGAACGAGTGAGAAGAAAAATTTTTTTTCACTGACGTTGAATAAAGGAAGGAAAAAGTGAACACATTTCTAATCACAATGAATGAGGCTTTTTAAATTATTATCATGTCATTGATACAGTTGACACTATATAACGATGACAACCTCATTTCAAGTTGATACATTTAGGAATGTAAACATCGATTTTATTAGCCATGAACTTATTATTCTACATGTCATGTCGAAAGACTATAATAGCAGACCCAATATGGAAACATTTAAATAAAACTGACTAATGTATGAATTAATATCTTTTGAAAAAAAAATGCGAAAGAAGGAAGCGACGTGTTACATGAATAATGTTTAATTATGTAGTTCTCAATTATTCTTACTTCTCTGAACAGTGCATAAAAACAAAGTTAATTTTGATGAATAGAGTAAGTTTTTGATATGATCTGATTAGTCTTGCTAGTATATCAAACATGAATTATCATCTGTTAAAATGTCAAACATAGCAATAAAAAAAGATATTAAGCATCATTAACTCTTAAATTTACATAGAATAAGATTCTAGTTTGCGTCCATTTGATTCATAAAATAAAATTTATAATAAAAAATGACAAGATCGTATTGAGTTATAATGTTTTCATCTATAAAGTTTACTTCTTGTGGATATTGAAAAATCGCTGTTTTTTTATTTTGATTCTTCGTCTATTCATCTAGTTAGATATATTTTAAACGCAAGTGAAACAGAATGATACTCTGTGTTCTTCAAAATTCACAGTAAGTTCTAAGGAATCTATCACGATGCATCATCTATATAAAAGCAATTCACTCAATTCGTAAATTCTTGGATTTCAGTATTAATCCACTGTTTGAATTTCATAGTTGTAATTCATCGGAGAATCTTTTATATTATTTTGTACAATAGATGAATTTAACTTGATGGAAACAATCACGAACACGATTAATGTAAATAAACAATTTTGATCTATACTGGATGCTCATGTATCATGTCAAAAATGTATTATTTCAGATATATAATTATACTTCGTTAAAAGGATGTTTCATTAAATATTAGTATAGATTAAAACATCTGACAATAACTAATTTTCAATTAATATAAGAATTGTTTTCAAAACATTCAATAATTATTGAATATGAGAAATAACTTTTGAAGTGACAGATGATTTTATAAAATTCAACAATTCATAAATTTTTTGTTCATGGAAAGAACAGCAAATTGTAAAACTAAACTATTAAAATTATCACAACTTCAAAAATATTAAGTTTTCAGATCGATATTCTCATCGAAAGTTGAACGAATCTTCACTCGTGTTTGTCATTGTTGAATTTCAAAGCAAATATCTATCAGTTCTCATAATTACTTATGATAAAAATTTAACTGATTTAAAAAGATGAATAAAATTTTGTGAAAGTACAAAGAGAAACTACTGTACTAAAGGGTTAGAAATCTCCGAAAAATGCTTCAAATGTTTCTGATAAATTGTGATGAAAACGCTACATCTAATTTTGAGCTTCGTCGTGTCTCGTCTCTCAAAAATAAATAGAGTTCACAGAAACTAAGACAATAAATTAGTTCTTAACTATAAATATTTGTTTTTGATCCTACGAGGGAAGGTCTCCATGTGCTACGCTCTGTTTTAAATCGGGCATATGCTATTTTGTAGAGCTCAGTGAGACTAGCAAAAGTCTAAAAGGGTTTCTCCCTATGGGCCTTTGGAGTCGATTTATGACCTTTTTACTGAACTTTTGATCATTTTTTCGATATTGAGCACTAAATCAAATAACGGAGTTTTCACCTGAAATTTCGCCCAAAGATAAGTCTAATCATCTTTAGAATATCCTGAAAATTTCAGCTGAAAAGAATGTTCCTTTGTCGAGATATTGGATATTGAAGTAAGCTGGTATTTTGCTTAATAAGTGATGATTTTTTATAATTCAATATCTCGACAAAGGAACATTCTTTTCAGCTGAAATTTTCAGGATATTCTAAAGATGATTAGACTTATCTTTGGGCGAAATTTCAGGTGAAAACTCCGTTATTTGATTTAGTGCTCAATATCGAAAAAATGATCAAAAGTTCAGTAAAAAGGTCATAAATCGACTCCAAAGGCCCATAGGGAGAAACCCTTTTAGACTTTTGCTAGTCTCACTGAGCTCTACAAAATGGCATATGTCCGATTCAAAACAGAGCGTAGCACACGGGGACCTTCCCTCGTTAGCTCAAATATGAGATCAATTTAGTATTATTAAAATTAATCTCATCAGTTTATTTTCCATATCATTGGATTTGATTTTTCTCTACTCATCGACTACGACGAATGGTATGAAAGTGGATACATAGAAAATCATACGAGCAATTTTCAACACTCAAAGTTTCTCTCTATTTCTGATTATATCTATACAACAAAAAATCGTGTTACGTATTTCTTAATTTGATTTTTTCGGTGACTTCGTGAAAATAAGAAACCGCCATATTATTTCTTTCTGGACAATAATAATAGTAAATTCTGCTTAATCAATAGATTTATATTTTAATCGTGAAAGCATTGTTTTCTCGTTAATGTTTTGAAATAGTCAGTGTAAAATCATCGAAACAGTCTGAGAGAAAACTGTTCGTCAACTAGGAAGTATTATTAGACTCTTTTTTACTACAAACGTGGAGATATCCTGATTTAGAGATAAGAGTTAGTATCAAATAAATAATTTCCTTGAAGAATGTTGCCTATTCCAAATAACTGGTAGTTGTCGCCACTATCTATAGTCGTCCTATGCACAGTATATAAGTAATAGACAAGATATCTGATTCGACAAGAGCATTCACCATTATATATAAGATCTTTAGTTTGATTGACTAACTCACTGACTGACTGCGTTTTCCTGCCTGACCCTTCTTCGTCATATTTTTTTCTTTTTCTTTCGACTTTGATGATGCTCAATAATAAATAAATTATTCATGAATATATATCTGTAATGTTTTTACTAGATACACACTCATGGATTCTCATCCTTAGTCAATGTTTTTTATTCTGAAATTAAAGTAACTGGTGACTGATCCAAGTAGTCATTCAATAGATTGTGAATATGCTGTAGAAGAGTTGTATTGCAACCCATTTCATAATATCATGTTTTTTTTACTATTTACCAATGAGGAAGATTTATTTTTGAATTGATTAACATTTTTGTATATCACCCATTGTCGCAGTTATTTAAGACTAAACAAAAGTAAGGATAGATTTCGATTATATTTTCTGTTTTTAATTAATTTCTATGATTATGACGTTGCTATTTAGGATTTTCATGTAACGTCGTTCACTTGAATAAAATTTATTTCCTTATTTAGTATTGAAAAGAAACTACGTAATTTTAAGTTCATCGTTTTTACTATTATTATAATATTAGATTTAATAAAATAATGTATTATCATTACAAAAAAATTCTATTGCTTAGAAATATCAAATCGAGGATAGAAATAAATGCAATTCTTTTTCATCGTTTTCTTTTTCATCGTTTTCTTTTTCTATCTTGCGGAAGAAAAAAATTCCATGTTTACATATCTTATTGATGTCTTGGATAAAAAAGAACATTTTTTGCGCTAAGTATCTCGCTAAGTAGATCTTTCTTATGAAGCGAAAAATATATACAAAGCATTAAGTGTTGTTTGAATGTCAGAATAACACTCGTTTTCACTTAGCAATGGCAAGAGAGACTTCCAGATAAATAATTTGAAGAAAGTATCTGTTTTTTATTAGTCAAGCAGAGGTAAAACCATCTGATCTTGTCTAAGACTGGTTGATGAATGATTCAATTATCAATGGGCATGCTTTTTTCTCTCGTCATATCACTCTTAAGGTTTCCTTCCTTGTTTTTTCTTTATGTTATGCTTGAAAGAGAATCTTTTGAATAAGAAAGAATGAACGCGTTTCTAATAAAGAAAAAAAAAGTAACTATTGCCTTTAAAATGACAGATCGCGGGCAACGAATTCTTACTGTTCTTCACAAGTATGTAATATTGTCTTTGACACGTCTCAAAAAATAAAACAATATAAATAACATTCTTTTTCTAATCTTCTATTTTATTACTTATAGATGTGCAACAATGATCAGTGAAAATCCTGAACCATTAAATTCGTCTATTGAGACCGGTAACATTGATCCATTAATTGGCGTTACAAATATTTGTTTACCTTCATTGGAAAACCCTTCAGCATCAAAAGTTCGTCTTCGTCAATTATTACGACAAGTTGAAAAAGAATTTGAAACCGTTTTACTTGAAAATGTTGCTTTAAGAAAAGAATTAGAACGATATAGTGGATTGAACAATAATAATACACATGGTACAACAACAAGTAAACTTCGAGCATCAAATATATTTCCAATGATCAGAAATCGAGTTGTATTGAGAACAGGAAATCAATCAGATGATTTAATTTTTTCCTCAACAAATCAACATAGAGATGTTATATGGGATGTTCAGGTTCGATTTGAATATCATTGACTTCATGTATAATAATATTATATAGGCTGGTGGTTTGGATGATCGTTATTTTGGATCAGCTTCTGCTGATAAAACATCGATTATTTGGTCGAGAAAGACAGGACGTTCTCTTATTCAATACCAAGGCCATCGAGGAAGCGTTAATTCGTGTCGCTTTGGATATTTCGACTCTGATTTAGTCTTAACAGCAAGTGGAGATCATGAAGTACATATATGGAAATGGTCTTTTGATGAAAATAAAGATGATGACGATGAAGATAATGAACCGATCACACAAATCATACGCAGTCCTGTATTAGCTTTACGAAGTGATGATGTTTTATCTTGTGCGGACTGGCTTCAACGAGATCAAGTAGTATCAGCTTCATGGGATAGAAGTGCTACTATTTGGCAGGTTAGTTATTGAAAAATACTACTTTCAATATATCATACATATGTAAAGGTGGAAACTGGTGCTTCACTTCGTACACTATATGGACATGATGGTGAATTAACTTATGTTTCTTGTCATCAAACAAAACCACTTGTGATTACTTCTTCGCGTAAGTTCAATCGGTTCATTGATTTCAATTATATTTTGCTTAATAAATTATAACTTTAGAAAAGAAAGGAAACCATTAACTTAAACGAAGATGAGTAATATCGTGTATTTATAGGTCTTCTTTTTGTTACAAATGCTGCTGTATAGTTCTTTGTTTTTCAAAGCATCATAACGAGAAAAATTGATAAAATTATTCCTGACATCGTTCAGAACTTTCAGACGAAGGAAAAAAATCAATTCATCTAATGCCTTTAAATTAGAACGTATGATATTCATTAAAGTTTTTCAAAAAAACTCATTGTCATTGGAGTTCCTTTCTGAAGAACTGAATTCAGTAAAATTCGTATAGAAATATGTCACTCACTTCAACTTTTCATTGTCATCTAGAGAAGGAAAATGATTCGGCGGATAGATTCATTCGAAAACTAAAACTGCAAAACCGAGTTATTTTGTGTTTCTAAACAAAATTATTGTTTTTTTTCTTCAAGGCGATGGAACATTTCGTTTATGGGATTGTCGAACTCCAAGTCATTCTGTACAGATATTTAATGGGCATACAAAAGCTGTTAATTCGGCACTATTTCTTGGCAATGATCGTGTTGTATCATCGTCGGATGATGGTTTTGTTCATATTTGGGATTCTCGTTCAGCTACTTGTTCACCTCTTATTTCACTTGAATGTGTTTCACCATGCAATCGTATATCATTATCGCACGATATTCTAGCTATACCACTTGATAATCGTGATATTCGACTTTATTCAGCAGTAAATGGAGAAAAACTTCATGTTCAACGACGGGCACATACGCGAGCTGTTCAATGTACAGCTCTTGTTCAATGTGTTAATTCAATGGAATTTCTTCTTGCTAGTGGTAGTCTCGATCGACATATGCACGTTTGGCATATTAAAAAATTAAAAGGATCCAGCAATAGTAAATTAATAAAATATCTCGACGAATCAATAGGATCATCTATGATGCCTTCATCCAATGAAGGTAATAGAATTGGAGGCGGAGCAGATGGTCAATATAAGAAAACAACGAAAAGAACACCATTAACTGAAAAACCTAATAATGTTGTTACATCAACAGAGAAAAAACAGATTTCAAATACGTCAACTACAACATCTGATAAGCAACCACAACGGACTTTACCAACAACTAAATAAAAGAGATTTCTTTTTTTCTTCTTAGATTAACTACGTAATGATAGTAGCGTGCAATGCCTCACTAATCGAATACAATTTATCTGCTGTAATTCGGCTTGAGAATGTTCATCTTTTCTTTTTGTTGAGTTATGATTTCTTAATTTTTTTTTGTATATTTCCCGTGATTGTCAATATGTATGTATCAAAAAATCAATGGCAATTTTGTTTAACATCGTTAGTGATGAATTGTAACATAAATAACCTATAGAGTAAAATAAAACCAAAAATATTTGTCATCTGAGTTTCTATTTTGTTGAATTGCACGATAATATCGTAATAAATCTTGGTTCATTTAATAATTTGAGCTCGAAATTTTCGAGTGATAGCAGAAGATAAAGTTGTTACTACTCACTTACCGATATTCAAATTAGTGTAAAGAAAAAATGACTAGAGATATGTGTATTATTCGATTAATCACTCAAGTTGAATTAGTGAATGTACTATTCAATACAATAAATCGAAAATAATCAACCATATAGGCAAAACGAACAGTTCAGTTAAATAAACAGTGTTAGTAGAAGCCTTTTTTGATCCTATATTCATCATGAAAATTATCTTATTATTATTTCGAACTATTCCAGAATAATAATGAATAGATTTATAAGGTGGGTTCAACAAGTAAAACTGTTCATAGAAACTTAAAAGAAACCAATTATAACTAAATGATTGCTTTGTACATATTATTGACTCTCTGTAAGTTCCCATAGTTTTTTCAATAATCCATTGTCTAGATGATTTCTCCCATAGCTCCGCGGGACGACCAAAAAGTTGTCCCACCCCGTCCCGCACAGTTTGTTCCGACCCGTTCTGTTCCACTTTATTCTTTTTTTAGATTCCCATCAGAGCTGCCAACAGGCCACTTTTTTCTGGCCTGGCCTGGCCTGCTGCCTGGTCTGGTCTAAATTAGCATGCCTGCAGGCCAGGCAGGAAATCGAATAGTGGCCTGTGGCCTGTTCTGGCCTGGCCTGCAGGCGGAACCAGGCCGATTCATGTTTATGATTTTTCAAGCTTGTAAAATTCTATAATTCTGTATTCCATTTACTGACTCAGTTTCT